>SNVD02013373.1:0-79393 GCA_013180625.2 Boswellia sacra | reverse complement strand
TTGCTAGTCCTCGAGCAACTAAAACGATACGAAACAAAACTAAACCGAAACAGAATCAAGAAAAATTAAAACACACAAATGCTTCAACTTGCAAATAGGCCTCAAAGATTGTACTTAATTATAACCCAAGGAAAACTTCAAAATAATGCCCTTGATCAAGAATTTTATCTCAAAGATTAGTTTCGCTTCATTTCAATTCCTCAAGTGTGTGTGTGTAGAGCAATTCTCACCTAATCACTTGTAACCCGGATGAGTTTATGCATAAAAATGAATCATATTTAATATTGAAGATGTGTGTATAAATGAAATCCATAGGCCTGCTTTTCAAGTCACTCTCCACTAATGTAGACATGCACAACACCAAGGATCAAGTAGGACTTTATTAAGCTTATAACGTTTGGCTTGGGTGAAGGTATGATAAGGATAATAATTTGGCTCAAATCACCCACAAACACATAAATCATTCAAGACTATGTAGAGCTCAAGGCTATAACAAAACTTCATTTCAATTCACCAGGTTACTCCCCCAAACTTCTTTAGAACACTCAATCTTTTTTTTTTTTTTCAGAAAACAAAAGAAAACTACACCCCCACACTTTGTTGTTTCATTCTTTTTAAGAACACTTAAGGGGATAGATCTCTTATTCTTCTTCTTTTGTTCTTTTTTTTCTTTTTTTTTTTATTACACTTTCCCTCCCCCACACTTAAACAACACATTGTCCTCAATGTGTAAGTACGTGGACGATAAGTACAGATTGGCTTTTTTTTTTTTTTTTACAAACACAATAGGACTCACTTGCATTGCTCATGACACATCCCAACTCCTCTAACTTCCCAAAACCAGAACATAGCTCAGAATTTAATTGTGAATGATCTACATGCTCATAGGTAAGGGATAAACTGTTTGGAACAAATTCATTTGAGGTAGGAAATCTTTTAGTGAGTTAACAAAGAAAAAGGCTTACAGAGGCTCAAAGGGGTAACTAGGGATCAATTTCAGTCAAGGTTGGCTATTAGGCTCAAACGGTCCAAAGATGGCCTAAATCATTTCCCCAATGTTGCACAGTCTAGGATTTCGCCTCGAGTGACCATCAAACAAGTTCTAGAATTCATTGAAATCTGAAGAAACATTTAAATGACATAAACTTTCTCTAAGTGAACAAATAACTCAGTGATAATAGCTCAGTGCTCAATGTTGCGCAAGGAATCAAAAGCAAAGCGACAACCAATAAACATTTCAAGCACACAGATCCATGCATAATTTATCATTTTCCAAGAGTTATTCTTAATTCAATCATTATCTTATCATCGACCCACAAACTGCAAGAAAGAGGTACGTGGCGTTGTTACACCTGAGTCAAGATTGTATATTTCAACAATCCTTAGGACCAGTAGCCCGCAGCCTTAAGGTTTCCAGCCTATATACCTTTATTATGAAAGAACAAAACAAGAAACAAGACACTTCAAGTAACATGAAATAAACAAACTACAGATTTATTTATAGAGAATGCGTTTCAAGGGTTAAAGAAACCCCATATTCTGCCATTCTCAGGTTTTTCCACAATTGTTTTTTTTTTAAATCAAACTGATAAAGATAAAAACACATAACAACTCTAAATTATGCAAAACTAAACTCACTCATAAAATAACAAAGTTCAACAAGTCAGCAAACAAAAACAAGTTAGTTAGAATGGGTCTACAAAGTTTAGAAGTTAGTCTCCTTATTCAGCCATTATGGATTGAAGAGATCCAGAATGCGTTTCAAGAGAACTTGAACTTTTTAAGCCACCACTCTAAAAACTGAGATTAGAAAATATTACCTGGGATGAAAGAAATAACCTGAAAAAAGCTCAAAAGAAACGACATGAAAAATCTCAAATAAACACACTAAAAAGAAAGCAAACAAAACGAAGCAAACCAGCAAATAGAGATTACAGATGGAGGGTTAAATCCAGTTGACGCCTTTTGTTGCCTTCTCCAAACCAATTTATCCGAGCCGTTGTTGGATCAGGCGAATAGACGAATTCTTGTAGTTTGTCAATTAACTCCCCTGCAGTTGAAGCTGTAACCAGGATTTGCCTCGCTGACGGTGAGAGAAAATTTTTTTCTACAACTTGATCAAGAAAGGACAACAAACCATCAAAAAAATTATTAACATTTAACAAACCAATGGGTTTCCGATGGATATTTAGCTGTGCCAAGAGGTGATTTGAAATATCTCCTCTAATGTACCATAACCACCCGGCAAAGCTATAAATGCATCGGACTTAACAACCATATGTGCAATACGCTCATGCATGCTAGAGACCTGTAAATCTTCCCCGATTGTGTTGCCTACGATATCTCGTATAGCTAATGGTTTAGGGATAATGCCGAGAACTTTGCTCCCTCCTAGGGATGCAGATGTTGACACACACCCCATTAACCCAAGACTACCCCCTCCATAAATCAAATTAATACCCCTCGCAGCTAATGTCCTACCAAGATCAAGAGCTGCTGTGGTAAACTCTCCATCTTTCCCAAATTGCGATCCGCAAAATACGCATATATTGCGGAATCGCCGAATTGGTGTTTTCTCCATTTCTACAAGTGCTCTAATCTTGTGTAAGACACGTTAGATATTATGCTTTTCAATTGCAAGACAGGTTATGGAATGACATATGAAAATAAGCAGAATGTATATATACACCCATAAAACTCTCAAATTTTGACACATGGGGACATACTTTCGGTGGGGGTTGCTCGATGCAGATTTATCGCCCCAAGATTTGAAAAAATGAGATATGCTTTCGGCGAGGTTTGACAAAACCTACACACTTGTCTCCCACGTGAAGCATGGAAAATGGAGATACACTTTCGGCGGGGGTTGACAAAACCCCCACACTTGTCTCCCACGTGAAGCATAAAAAATAGAGATCCACTTTCGGTGGAGGTTGACAAAACCTCCACACTTGTCTCCCACGTGTACTTATGCCATAGGGTAGTCATATGGTTTGTCAAAAAGAAAACTTGAAATTAAAACAAACAAAATCAACAAACAACAACAACACAAAAACAACATTGATAATCAGATCAAACGAAACAAGAAAAAAATTTACAACAACAATACACATTCAAATATACAAGTAGTTGTGATTGTGGCTCACATCTTCCTCTGGTTTTACGTCCAGTAACGGCTGAAACGCCTTCTATGAGTCGGGGATTTGCTTCCCATCCAGTTTTCTTATAAACTGGCAAACAGGGTCGTTTTTAGTCAGATTCCCTAGACTATAACACTGCAATTCATCACGAAATTGTGTCCATAGATTAAGCAATTCACGCTGAACAAGTCCACAAGAATGTGACTCAAGAGTTAATAAAACATTATCCAGCGACTCATTACTCAAACCATTCTTAATAAATGAAAGTTTATCTTCTCTATTCCTGGACACAAAACCTAATGAACGACAAGTCTGGTTACAATTCCATCTAGCACATTTATAACATACTTGTAACCTTTTCGCTCTTCGCCTCTTGGCGTAGTAGCTCTTTCCTAGACAGGCATGTATTTTGCGAGATTAATGTCCGGCTCACCGGACAATCTCACCTTGGCTTCGATAAGCCATCGGATATCCGCAGGCACATTTAAGAGCATCAATACCCAAAGTCTAGTTATCCGTACTTTATAAATTTTAAACACAGCATTTTGAGGAAGTGAAGGAAAATATTTACGAAGGTTCAACAAAAAGATATCGGCATCCATTGAAGAGGAGAAAAGAAGAGATATTACCGATAATACGATTGAGTCTGTTTTCCCCAAGATATGCACGTTTCAAACCTTCGAGCAATGGCTTCAGCTCTCGTTTGGATGTTTCCTCAAGCTGTTGCACAAATGAGTTTGAAGTACGGAATAATCAAATTAAACAAAACAAAGGAAAAGAAAAGAGCAGAAACGAAACTAAAGACACATAAAAGAGATAACAACACAATAGCAAACAAAAGTCAAAAACAAGTAAAAAAATATAAAAACAAATAAGACAGATGGCAAAGAGAGATAAAACCTGATCAATTTGATGGCCTACGAAAGGAATCTCCTCGAGACACAAAAATGATCATTATTACCTCATTTTATTTTTCTTTTCTTTTTTTATTTTTTTTTCAAAAACATTGGGTTGCCTCCCAATAAGCGCTTGGTTTAACGTCCTCAGCCCGACGTTGGTTCCATCATGGCAGGGTCCAATCTCCGCTGTGCTTCTCTAGTGGGTTTGGATCCTTTTTCCAACAAGAATTGGTGCATGCATATGGCTGGGCCTTGGATGTTAGCAATCGTCCACCCAATAGTTGTTTTGTGGTTTGTAAGTATTCGGACGAGTTTCTCTTCTTGTATTCGTGCAAGGCCCATTTCTATTATAATTGGTAAAGTATCATTCTCACTCAAGAATTCATGCATCAAATGGTCTGGAGGAAGCTTAAGCTCCAAGGCAGGGGCTGTCATCACGGAAGGAAGAATTTTCTCATTAGATAAAGGAAATTGAATGTACGAAACATCATACCTATATGTGGTTATTGCGATGGTCTCATCTAAGCTTGCCACAACTTCCTCCATTTCTTTGGACACTTGTATCAAAATTTCTGACTGCTTAGAGATTTCTGTCCCTATGTGCTCATTAATAGCTATATCCAATCCATTCTTGCGAGTTAACTCAAAACATTGTTGTGGCAAAGAATCAACAACGTCAACTGCAAAAACAGAATGTAAGTCACTAGAGTACCTTATTGCCTCAAAAATATTGAAACATATCACCTTGCCATCAAACTCTATGATGAGAGTGCCATCATGAACATCAATCTTTGTTCTAACAGTTTTCGAGAATGGTCTCCGTAACAGAATCGAAGTTGGATTAGGAGATGTCTCATCCTCTATTTCAAGGACAAAGAAGTTTGCTGGGAAAACCAATTGATTCACCTGCACAAGCACATCTTCCACAACTCTTTTGGGATATGCATTAAAATGATCAGCAAGCTGAATGGTAATACCAGTTTCCGCAAAAAGTCCAAGATTTAAAGAAGCATAAATAGAATATGGCATGATGTTAATAGATGCTTCTAAATCTAACATAAACTTGGTTTTACCAATGGTGCATGGCATGGTGAACGTACCTGGATCTTTGCACTTTAGAGGAATTTTCCTTTGCAATACAGCTGAAACATCTTCCCCCACACTTACTTTCTCATTTCTTTTTAACTTTCTTTTGCTGGTGCATAACTCCTTGAGACATTTTGTATAATGAGGTACTTGCTCGATAGCATCCAGAAGTGGTATATTTACCTCGATTTTGTGAGAAGTTTCCAGGATTTCTTGTTCTTGTTCCTCCTTTCGATTTTGCAAATCTACTAGGAAAAAGTGGAGGAGAAACATATGAAGGAATGGGAGTTATAGGATTTACCTGAGAAGTCAGTGTTTTGTTCATGGTGGAAGTGGTGTCATCTCCTTCATCAGTTTGTGATTTCTTTGGCAGGACATCTAATTGCTCTTCATTTTGCAAAGTTATCGCACAAGAATTCTCTATTGGATTGATCACCGTTTGACAAGATAATTCTTCTGAGCCTTGGCCCTCGAATTTGCTCATGCTAGTAGCCAGTTGTTCCATTTGATTTACCAGATTTTGGATACTTGCCCCAGTTTCCTGCTGGAATTGCATTGTGTTAGTGGCAAGTTCATTAACAATATCCTGGAGTGACATACCTGAGTTTTCTGAAGCTGGTTGTGGTGCTGGTTGTGGCATTGGTGGTGGTTGCATTTGAAATGGTTGCTGCACTCTAGGTTGATTAAAACCTTGTGTCCGATTTGGTATGGCATTTGGGGCGATTGGTTGATGATTCCAGTAATTAAAATTAGGGTGATCTCCCCATCCAGCATTGTAAGTGTTAGAGAAGGGATCATACCATTGCCTTGTTTGTCCTGGAAATCCATCCATGGCATTGGCTTGTTCCATATATTCTTCTTGTAAAGTTGGATACATGTCGATTGGATGCTCCATCGTAGAATATATCCCACATTCATAAGATTTTTGCATATCTCCTACAGCCATGTTTTCCACAAGAGAGTTAGCTCAAAAGTTGTTGTTCAATGTTCTGAGTGCTTACCTCATTTACACTCCATGGTAATTGTGGCTCAAATCCGCTACTGAATTGATAGAAGTTTACTGCCATGTTGTCTAAACACAAACAATCAGAAAAGAAAAACAAAGAAAATATGAATCAACAATGAAAACAAAATAACAAATCGATTAGAAAATCAATCCCCGGCAACGGCGCCAAAAACTTGATGCGTTCGAAACTAGCAAGTATACTAGTCGCACAAGTAATAAAGTGATAAGTAAGATATCGTTCCCACGAGGATTGATTCTAATTGAATTTGTTATTTCCAGCAACAATTAACTAAATGGGGGGGTTTTGTTGAATGATTAACTAAATGAAATAAGAATGCAAATTAAGAATAACAAAACAGAAGTTAATTTGAGTAAAAGATCAATGAGGGAAATCTGGTTAAGGGATCCTTCTCTACCACAAGATATGGATTTGCGAATTAATCGTAGAATTGTCATCCAATTACAGTATTGAAATTATCAACCGTAGATAACAACAAGCTCTGTTATCCCAATCTTTCCTTACTTTGTTGTTAAATAAAACAGGCTCTTTATTTAATCTCTATCCATTAAACAACCTAGAACAAGCTCTCTAAATTTAATTCAATGGATGCATTACGATAAGAAAGATAGGTTGATCTAAGCAATAAACACACAAGCTCGGATTATTTAACTTAGGTTGTATTCTCCAATTGCAATCTCTGATCACAATTTTGCTACTAAGGATTAGAAATTCAAGACAATTACGGATCAAGATTTCTACTCTAGCAATAGACAACAACCAGATTATATTCAGTTGGCCATTCCAAATACAATCAGCAAGCAATCATAAGCATTAGATATGGGAAAATACAAGCAACTTCAATTAGAGAATTGGATAACAACTTCTTGCACAATCAACTCACAAAAACCATATCAGGGGCTTTGAAATCACCCTCAACCAATTCAGATTCAGTTACACATGTTTAAGAACGTGGTAAATACAATACAACATGGAGACATTCCAGAAAATGAAAGGGAAGGGAAAAACTTAGCAAATTTGATGTAATTCTCTTTGGATTGTAGTTCTTCCTCTTTCCAAGCTTCCTTTCTCCTTCAAGAACTCCAAGAGATGAAAGAATTCCAGAGCTGCAGCCTCCACCACGTTCTCCCCTCTTCAAGTTATGAAAATAAAACCCTAAAATGTGTTTAAATACTCTGCTACAGTAACCTGCTACAGTGTCCCGTATTATACATGCTACAGTGATTTGTGGAATTACATTTCTATACTTCTCACACTGTTTTGATTACAACTTTTGGTACACTGAATGGATTTATAAACCGTAAATTTCTCCAGAAAATAGACTTCGAGAGCTTTCCAACGGTATATAATATGTCATCGGGTTCATTGTATATCAATACAATTAAATCCGAGAAGATCACTGACTAGCAGAGGTGAAAATGAAGGGTTTTACTCCATTTTTGTGCAAGTTGCTCCAAAACTCCTACAAACATCAAAACCACACAAAAACATAAAAATACCAAGGAATATAGCAAAGAAACATGGACGAATTGATATAAAAGTAATACATAAATAGACACCTATCAGGATGCCAGCGAATAGATTAGTAGTCATGTGATAATTGAGGATCTGACCATGCTTGTTCCTTTTATTCCTCATGATAAGTCTTCTAACTATATCTTTTTTTGAGTTTCCTGCTACTTTTCTAATTTCTGTTAGTCATAAAAAGGTAATGCAATATAGGTGCCACGATCTTCCATGGAGCAATTTTTTCAGATGCAAGCTGCATCGCGTGGATATGTCTTACAGATGTCTCACCAGTATCAGGTAAAATAATATTCTATACTTCATGTATGCATGGTTTATATCTTAATAGTTTTTCTAACTATATTCTCATTGCTTAGATTAGACGAATCGTCAGGAGAATACACGTTTGGAGCGAGAGATTAAGCGTCTTCAGGCTCAGGTTACAGTCTTCTTTGTTGATAATGATAATAATGGTGATGAGTGAGGATTGTCGCCATCAGCTAATCTTCTTGTTGTTTTCTTTTTCTTATTGTTCATTTAGCTTCCATGTAGCTTCCATGTATAAATTTCTATGCTTGAATGAAAGCAATTAGTTGTATGAACAAGCTTAAAAGACTTAGTGAAAATTTTTCTATTTTCAGCTTTGTACACCATTTCTTAGGCTGTATGTATTTTGATCAATTTACATCCAAATTTATTCAAATTTGTTTCTACATTATCATTTGTTCAATTCTAAACAAAATTGTAAATTTTGGAAGTTGTGCACTCTAAATTGTTTGTCAATATGCAAATTAGAAGTCGAAAACGCGCGAAAGGAGGCATGGGAGGGCTTCATACCCTTACTACCCTTAGCCGGTTGTCCTCCCACCACCGGTTGGTGGTGGAATTGTTTGCTGGTGGTTCCTTTGCCACTTGCCTTTTCTACCTTTTTCTTGCATTATTTAAGGACCTCTCTTCCTATGCTTTTTTTCACACCTTCCAACACTTTCTTCATTTTTTGAGCTTTCTTTCATGCTTCTCGACACCTTTTCATGCTTTTTAAGATGTTTGGGGGCTCTCTCAAGATCTTTTAGCCTCTCTTAAAACTTCTAAAGGACGACGAGAGAAAACGACCAGAGTCCAGCAGTCTATACAACTTGAAATTCGTTTGACATGTGAAGCTCAATATCCCTTTTCTTAAGGACTACACAACATTTTGGGGTTCTCAAGATCATGTCTTCTGCTTCAATAGGCAAGAGCTTTGCCCCCTGTATGAGGAATTCTCATCATACTCGGTTATCATTTGTCTAGTTCTGAGAGTATCATTCTGCCTACTATTGAGACACTGTCGATGTTTGACCTTACCAATTTCTTGGACTTTCTAGTTTCTATCATGGGTATTCACACCAGAGGTGGTAGAGTGACATTGTCTTCCGTCACGCCTCTGCTTGAGATGATGGATAGGACCTTGTCTGGTTGGCTATGCCTACTTTAGTTCTACTTACTTGCACAGTTTCTGTTGGTTTCATCAGATGGTCTCGGCAACCCACATCTTGTGATCATCATTCCTTAGATAGGATCCGGTTTTACTGCAGTTCCCTTGATTCTCGTTGAGAGATAGGATTGGATTGCGTCAAGATCGATCCGACTTAAAGGTTTCAATGGCAGCCTTGTACTTTTTGAGGTATTTTCTTTTAACCCTAATTTTTGCCTTAGTCGCACTTTTGGGTTTTCAACTTAGCAGATTTTTGTTCTTTATTCTTTTTTTCTCTCATGCTCTAACTTTTGCCTAAAATGCCCTTTTGGGTTTTCGATTTAGTAAGCTTGCTCTAATTTTTGCCTGAGTTGTCCTTTTGGGTTTTCAACGCCGCAGGTTTTTTTTTTTCATTTTTTTTCTCATTTTTTTACCCAAACTTTCGCCTAAGCTACCATTTTGGGTTTTCAACTTAGCGGGCTTGCCTTAATTTTTGCCTAAGCTATCTTTTTAGGTTTTCAACTTAGTATGCTTTTCTTATTTTCTTTTTCTTTCTTCAGATATGGTTACAAGAGAGGTTATCCATTCTGGAACCGCTTGAGGAGAATATTTCCCATTATAGCCCTCGATTTCATACGAGGAGGAGACTTTAGAGGTGTGCTTCTTAGGTTGACTAGCTTCGAGTCATTCCAGATACTTATATTCGTTGGCACTGCCCATAGTGGAGGTTGGAGCACGTGATAGTCGAGACTTATACTGTGTGCGTGCCTTTGGTGGGTTTCACCCACAGTTCCTTCTATGATCGTGCTAGACTGCATGATAGTGTGGACTTAAGCAAAGGATCACTCGTCAACTGTATTTGAACATGGGAGAATGTTTGCTCGCTATTTGGAGGTTGTGAAGGATTCTTGGCCACATCGGACTATTGAGAGGAATCTGTTCTATGATCCTGACTTCGAGAGGGATGATCGATACAAGGGTTGGGTGACCTTTCAAGCTTTTATTCCTGATCCTATTGTTCAAGCTAGATAGTGCCGTGAGTAATACAACGAACCTATTTATAGTCTAGTGAAGAGACAGAGGTGACATTGATATTTTTACTATTTAGCTTATATGTTATATGCTTTCCTTCTGTTGTTATGCAAAATAATTAGACATTTCAAAGGTATATTTGTTTTCAAACAATTTTATTTCATTAATAAAAGTGCAAATGTTTTTCAAATAATATGTGCACAATGAGATAACTCCTGTCATTAATCAGACATTTCCAGTTTTCTGATTAATTGTTTGTCTTCTCACACATTTTTCTTTTTATCCTCACTTTCACACCTAGTATCTCTTTAGTCTGTTCATGCTGATGGGCTCAGTAAATTCCTTCCTGTCCATGTCTAACAAAATGATAGCTCCACTGGACATGACGTTCGTGTGATAAATGGGCCTTCCCAGTTGAACTTGAACTTCCCTTTCGGATAAAACACCACTGGTTTGGCTTGCTTGAGGACTAATTATCCTTCTTTAAACTTCCTCATTCTTATTTTCTTGTTAAAGGCTCCAACAACCCGCTTTTGGTACAATTGCATGTGATATTTGGCCTTCATTCTCTTCTTAGTAATCAAGGCCATTTGTTCACATCTATTTTGGATCCACTCCCCTTCAGGAATTTCTGCTTCTATCAAAACCCTTACTGATTTTATTTTCATCTTAATTGGTAGGATTGCTTCTAAACCATAAACCAATGACAAGGGTGTAATGCCTGTAGAGCTTCTAGGTGTGGTTTTATAACCCCATAGCACAAACAACGGCTTCTCAGCCCAATCTTCGTATGTCTGCAACATCTTGGCCAACATCTTCTTAATGTTCTTATTAGCTGCTTCCACCACTCCATTCACTTGTGGTCAATATAGAGAGGACTTATGGTGTTCAATCCCATACTTCTCAAACAAGGCCCTAGTCTCAATCTAGAAATGAACCCCATTTTATTCATGACGTGATATGGCACTCCAAATCTGTATATGATATTCTTCTCGATAAACTTTGCTATATGTTTTATCCCTACTTTAGTGTAGGACTTAGCTTCTATCCATTTAGTGAAGTAGTCAATCGCCACCACCACATATCAATGCCAATTAGAGACTAACAACCTTATTTTGCCTATGATGTCGATGCCCCATGCAGTAAAATGCCATGGTGTTGTCATCCCTTGTAGCTACAACGATGGTTGGTGAATCAAATTTTTATTGATTTGACACTGGTGACATCTCTTCACAAACTAGACATAATCTGTCTCTATGGTTAGCCAATAAAAAGCCTCGTCTCATTCTCTTCCTTGCTAACACTATCCTATTCATTTGTGGTCCACATACACCATTATGGCTTTCTTCCATAAGGCTCATTTCTTTTTGATCGACACACCTCAGCTGCATCCCTTCTAGTATTCTTTTGTACATCACTCCCTCATGACAGGTAAATTGTTGGACCAATCTTCGTAGTAGCCCTATCTTTCTTACTAGCCTCTTTTGACAGAATTCTGTCTTCTGAGTATCTCTTTAGATTGTAGAACCATGGCTTCTTATGCACTTTGACTTCCATTATTTGGGGTTCTATATGGCATGGACCCTATGCTTACAATATCATAATTGGTCTCACCAATAACTCTTGGATGCTCACCCAAATTGAGGCCAAAGAAACTAAAGCCTCTGTTCTCATTTCTAGGCAGATGGGTAAGGTGCACTGCTTGAATTCCCAATTAACCTTCTGATGTGTTTGAGAAACGGTTTAAGCCTTCCTTCCCTTAGATCCTAATCTTTATTGGCTTGAGATATGACTAGCTCTGAATCTTCCAACACTTCTACTTCATAAATGCCCATCACAATTAGGATTTCCAACCTAAAGGCATAGCTTCATACTCATCCATGTTATTGATGATTCTAAACTCTAACTGGAATGACTTTTTCAGTCCGAGAGACTAGAATAACTACTATTCTAACACCATTTCTATTGACAGCTCCATCAAAGAACATTCTCCATGACAATAATGAGATTACACCTAGATGTTCATTTAAAAAATCTAACTCCCATGGTTCATCATCATCGATTGGATTTACGGCCAAAAACTCTACAACTACAGGCTGATCTTGTAAATACTTTTTAATCTTCTCAAATGCCTCTTATCACTGATCATTCTACTTCACCAGTTGATCCTTCTTGAGAAGCCTGAATATCAGTGTTTAAATCATCGTTAGCTTGGCAATAAATTGACTGATATATTGGATCTTCCCAAGGAACTCTCGAACTTCTTTCTCAGTCTTGGGCGATAGTATCTTGGTAATCACTTGACTTTGGCGAGATCCACCTTTATCCCCTTCTTGCCAACTACAAATCCCAACAACTTCCTTGGGGTGACTCTAAAAACACACTTCTTCGGATTAAGCCGCAACTTATACTTCTTCATCTTTTCTAGGAATCTATCTAAGGCTTCAAAGTGACCATCTCAAGTCTCAGATTTTACCATCGTGACATCTACATACAATTCTATCTCCTTATGCATCATGCCATGAATAGCGTCATTGCCATTCGTTGGTAGGTTGTCCTTGTATTCTTCAACCCAAAGGACATCACCTTATAACAATAGGTTTCCCATTCCATAATGAAGGCCATTTTCATCTTATCCTCGTTGGTCATCATGATTTGATTATACCCGAAAAATCCATCTACGAATGAGAACATTATACTGGTGGTAGCACTGTCCACCAACACATCTATGTGAGGCAAAGAAAAATCATCCCTCAGTGTGGCATTGTTCAAGTCTCGATAATTGACACATATCAGACCCTTCTATCCTTCTTTAGCATAGGCAAGATGTTGGCTATAGTTCAACACATCTAGGAACTTGGCATCAATCTACTTGGACACTTCTTCCTTGATCTTCTGAGCCCAGTTCGGCCTTAGTCTTCTCAACTTTTTCTTGACAGGTTTCATGTGTGAATACGTAATAATCATCTGCTTGGCAATACTTCTATCGATTCCAAGCATGTCATCATAGGACTAGGTGAGGACTTCTTCATATTTCTTTAGTAATCTTTCAAATCTCTATCTCTCTCTCTCTTCAGGAGTTGTATAAAATGCAATGCATATGTTCCTTGGTTTCTCAATTGTACTAATATTAATGTCATGAGTTTGAATGGCATGTATGTAAAATATGTTAGTGAAATACAAATTATTATGCACAGTTCCATAAGGAAAAACATCACACAAGTAAGCAAAATAATTCTGTACTGCATTAAACTTTGAAACATAAACAATATCCTATTTTTCAAAGAGGCCAGGAATAAATACATCTTCATAGCACATGTCCTTGATTCCTTCTGCAAAGAAAGTAGCAAAGTCAATAGACAAGTCTATTGGTGGCTCCGAAAGCTTCTCTTCTTTGATCTTCATCTTCTCAACCTCCTCAGCTAAGTCATACACCTTAGGGATGTTAGCTTGGATAGTATGTCTTTAAAAATCTCAAAACTAGGCTTTAACATTCCCTTGTAAACCCATGACTTAGCAGCTCCCACATACTTCGTATCTTGGGCTTTAGCAAACTTGATGAATTCCCCTTTCTTAGGCTTAAAGTCTCCTTCTTCATCGAACACGTAGCCCAACCCTCTTCTAGTAGTTTGGGCCTTGAAATCTAAAAGGGATGGCGGGCCACTTCTATTCTTTCCAAACCCAGCCCGTGGCAAGTATCCTTGCTTCTTCGTGATTCCAACGACAATGGGACTGACTTCGTCAATCATGGCTATATGACAGCCACCCATGTAAAGTATCTCTCTAACCTTTACACCTAAAGAAACGAGTGTAATAGCTGAAGTGGCATGGATAGTCACTATCTCTTTATCCAAGTTGAATCAAATCTTTGGTATAAAATGGAAGAAACTCATCAAGCAGATGAAACCATGCTCGACCTAACAAAGCAACAAAAGTGACAGGAATGTCAAGGATCGTAAACTTAGTCACTACTTCAATATGCTCAGTCTTCACTAATGCCTTAAAAATCCCAATTGCATTCCTCTTTGAGTCATTGTAAGCCTTGATCACCATCTCACAAGGCTCGAGGTCATCTTCTTTAACTACAAACCTGTACAATATCTTCACATGCACAATGTTGATGGCGGATCCTTCGTCCAGCATGATGCAAGGAGAAATCTTCCCTCCAATCTCTATGATGATGAACAATGGCTTGTTGTGATTCTTCCCTTCAAAAGGCAAATCCTTATTAGTGAAGGTGATCGCACCTTTCTCACTTACCTCCTTGGGTTCTCTTCCAATCATGGAAGTCAACATCTCATTAGAAGTGGCAGCTATTGATACCTTCATATCTGCCAAAGCCTTTGCCATGACTTCTCTATACCTTTAAGATGAGATCAACAAGTCCCAAATGCTAGTATTCGCCTAAGATTTTGCTTGATCACTTGATCTTGTTCTTCTTTAATTTCTTCCTTGGCAATTTCGTTGCCCTTCTTAACGGTTTTCTCTTTCTTGACTAGTTTTTCCTTCTCTTTCTTATGTGGAACCTACCACTCCTTGTCACTTCTTGTATATTCTTTCTCTTTCCCTCCCTTGAGTGTTTTTTACTTCTATTTCCTCTTCATCACTACTAAAGTTAGCCCAAAAGTTGGGAAGGTTCTTAAATTTAGGGATATCATCCTAAATACCTAAGACTCTCACTTTCTTACACCGCCTAGGTAAACTCTCTTTTCTCACAAGACTCTTAACTTGTTTCCTTTTCCTAGCTTCATTACCGTCCTTCACTTTAAGTCTTCTCGATGGTAAGCCTCGTCTAGCCCCTTTTCTAGCCATCCACTTCTTGGCAAAGGCACTTATTGATATAGATTCTTTCTTGGTAAATGCTTCTTCATCTTTCATCTCTTTCTCTTTTTCTTCTTCCTCAAGGTCACTGAGGTATACAAACTCGTGCTCCAAGCTTCGCTTGACCCCTTTCACAGCAACGTTGGTCTATCCACCATTTTTAGTGAAGATTTGGGCTACCAAAGGAACAAACTCTTCTTCTACCCTTTCGATAATCTTTTTGGGTTTTCCTTCTTTAATCGTCTCCTTCTTAGGCTTCTTGTTTGTGGCCACCTTTCTAGTGGACCCCTCTAGTTGCTCAAGCTTGGACTTCTCCTTTCTCTCAACTCTCTCGACCCTACTTAATCCTCCATTTTCTTCAAAAGTGTTTATCACTTACTCTTCGGTCAAGCCCAACCCAAACATGCTAGTTGATAGAGGATGTAACCAGTTGTAGTTAGGTAGTGGGTTACTTCTCATATTGAGCTCTTCAAGCTCCAGATCTGGAATTTGACCCTTGTCAATCAAATCTTGAATTTCATGGCAGAGATGAGTACGATCATCGGTCTTGTGATCGGTTACTTGATGGAACTCATACTTCTAATGGTGCCTGTAATTCCTTGGTAATGAATTTGGAAGCTCTCTTGGAGACAATGGCTGCAAGACCTTTTCGACTTTCAATCTAGCAAAGATCTTTGACGATGTCCTTCCCGAACGACTTAACTTTTGTTGTTAAGCAACTGCCTTCACCTCAACATTCTTAATGCCAAACCTACCAGCTTGATGGTACAACCCCTGACTTCACTAGGGTAACTATTTTCTCCTCTGTCTAGCCTCTAAATCTTTTATTTGGATGCTTGAATCATATAAGTCTTTAAATAATTTGATGGGAAAGCTCGCAAGCATATCTCCAATGAAAGCATGGGCCCTATTGATCACCATACCGACTTGGCCCTTCTCTATGGGCTTTTTGATCATCTTGACAACTTTGCCTCTCTAATGAACCAAGTATTTAGAAAAGGTCTCGTTGGGCTTTTGACATGTCGTCTCCAAATCCCTCAAGGATACCCCCAGTTGGGTATTGTGACAATATTGCTCCATAAATTGCTCGAACAATTCATCCCAATCTTGTTGGACCCTCCTGGGCAAATCATGGTACCATACTACCGTATCATCTTTTAAGGATAACATAAAGTACTTCAGAATGTACTCTTTTGTCAAAGGAGTAGTGGCCATGACAGCAGCATACTGTCTCATATGTGTCTTTGGATTATCCTCTCCATTAAACTCGGGCAAGTCTAACATGCGAAACTTTGATGACAAATCATTGTCCTTAATAAGAAAGATGTCATCTAGTCTTCAAGAGAGACTGAAGCTTTTCTATATCTTCGGCCAATTACTTGACCGATTCAAGTTCATCTTGGACAACTGGGCCTTTCCCCTTATCTATGCCTTGGCTAGTCTCAACCTCATCACCACCATGTCCATCTGACGATGGTTGATTTGATTGGTTAGGCCCATTTTGCATGGCTTCTACAAGTTGGACTATCTATTGTTAGAGTGCGGTGATCTCGGCCCATTTTTGAGTCATCTCAACATTGCTGTTTGGTGTAGATCAGCAACTAGTTCAATGGTCTCAAGTCTTATAAAGTGACAGCCTTATCTAACCCAGGCTATGATGGTTGCAAAATGAAGGTATTAATGTTATGCATGAAAATGCATGTATGCATGATGCATTGCGTGCTCATTCAAGGGCATAGATAGACTTTCAGCCTTCTAATCTTATCTTTTCCACACACGTGAGGTCAAGTTTCTTTCTTAGGATTTATGATCTCATTCCCAAGTCATCATCATGGGACATGAGAAAACGAGATTCTCTATCCTAATTTTATCATTCAAGTTGATGTTGGATTGCTCGTGATTGTCATAATATGGCTCTAAATGTCATGATAACCTTAACTCATGGCATATGCTCATATTTTTTTCTTATGGGTGATTTGTCATGTGGCATTTGTTCATGGTTCCATGAGGTTGAGTCAGCGTTATTCTAATCATGTGTAATTTATATCAATGGACATGTATTTCAACATGGGTTTTGGATATTCATCCTATTGAAAATTTTCATATTAATCTATATGGGCTTAAGTCTCAAGAGTCCAGTGTTCTAGGCTCTTTCAAGCGAGCGATGCCCCTTTGGGCCGATCTCTTTTTATACCAAATCAATGGTACATGATCAAAGGTGGTGACATCAACATGAGTCATCTAAGGGTCGAATGGAGTCAAAGACTTTTTATGCCAATGTCACATGACTAGTTTAGGTAATTCGTGCTCATTGTGTGTAAAGGGTAGTGATACAAGTACTCAGAATAACAAAATAAGCTATTAAGATTTAACAATCGGAATCAACTTCTCTAAGAAGTGTGCAATGGGAGTACACATGGTTGAAGGGACAGGAAGAGGAATTGAGACATTTTTTGTCATAAGCAAAACCCTCAAACTAACTTGAGCATCGAAGGCTCTACGCCGGTGAAAAATCTGGCGGCCCTTGACATTTTACTATGTTGCAGTTGTTGAAGAAGTTTTCAGCTACAGAGGTACTAGCCATCACCATGAATGTACCTTGAAGCAACCGGGGAGCCAAAGGAGGAAGGAAACAAAGGGTTTGCTGTCACTTTCAACCATTAGAAGATTGTTCCTCTACTTTCACAACTGTTCTTTTTGTCTTGTCAATGGCTATCCCCTGATCTTTGGAGGTTTGTCTGAAGCTTGTTGTGATCTCGGTTAAGTCTTAGGACTTTGGTTGGCATTGCCATTGCTTGCTTAGAACCCATATGTGTTATAGCTTGAAGACTTGTCCAGTCACATTTTTTGTAATTGGTAAAGTCATTATTAAGTCTTAAGTGCTGTTAATTTTCATCCATTACTTTGTTCCAAGCCATGCCTTCAAAATTGATTTATATTGCCTAGCAGAAAGTCCCTATACTTCCATTACCATTAACACAAATCAAACACCTAAGGTTATCTAAGTCATTTACCACAAAATCTCTCTACATGTCTAATTCTGGTTGTAGCCATTGTTCGGTAACAACAGAAGTGATGGAAAGCGACCACGTTTCACCAAAGTGTTGTCAAGAATAAAATTTTCTTATATATCGCATCTATAGTGGTGGGCTGGATGCTGACGAATAATTTAATTTTTCTGGATATATACATGCACGCAAGCAATTTTCTAATCTTACATAGAGAACAAAAAACTTTCATTGTCTTAGGGCAATTCAGATCCACCTAGTAGACAAGTAGGCATCTATGAAGTGACTTAAAATCCACTTGTAGTATAATATAGACTAACCTTGGAAGCAATGATATATATGCCTGCAAAACAAAAAATATAAATCAATTTCGTAACATGATATTAAAGTTAAACCACACTACGATGAATGATGGTAGACTTAATTTAAAGCAAATAATGATAATCAGAATATGTTGGTTGGAAGACCTGAAAAATTTGTAACCGTGTTTATGTTTGGACCAAAAAATTAAAGGTTTTAGCGTGATCAAAGCATATTTGCTAAACATTTTGATCTACAAGTTTTTGTTGTAGATATGCATGCTTGGGAAGAATATTAGTTAAAAAATATATGCAATTCCCACATTTTCTTAAAAGAGTAAAGAGAACAAGTCTCTCGTGTGCACATACAAAGATAAGATTTTTCAAGTTCTGGTACATATCAAAGCCAAACCACAAACTATCGATACAAGGAATTGGTGTTTCAATAGAGACAGGTTTTGTATTGGAATCTATCCTAAAAATAATCTTATGGTGCAAATAGACATAGCCATAGTTGAGGATCAAAATATGTGAAGAAAACAAAATTCACTGGGTGTTTCGGTGTTGTAGTTCACAATATGCAATTTAGAGATATCACTTGTTTACTTGGCATGCAAAAGCATCTGTGACGTTTAGCCTCTTGCATCATCAATAAACAGTTTCATATAAATCATATCTCTTTCAAAAATTTGCAATTTTTAATTTGTTTCTCTTTCAAAGCATATATTCTCCCCCTCTGCAAGATAAGTTGGAATATAATTATTAGAGAAGACTTTGCAGATGATATGTTGTTGTTTATAAATAAAGGTTTGGCTACGTTGCATGCAAATAAGCAAAGCTTTACAGTTTCTTATAAATTCTCCATTTCTAGGTTCCAGTATGTCTTAAAAGTGCAGCAAGGCTCTTCATATTTCACATAATGCACAAAAACTACTGATCCACAACTGCAGTACAGCAACGATGATTTGAAAGCTATTTTTTCAAGTTATGACAAGAACAAGGATGGATTGCTAGCAGGCATGAGCTCAGAGACGCCTTCAAAAGTCGTGGTTCTTGGTTCCTGGGTCCTTGGTTTAGGATAGAGTGAGGACTCTTCCATGCAGATGAAAATGGAAATGGATGCATAGACGAAGTAGAATTCCAGAAGTTCCTCAGTTATGCTCCCCACCTCGGTTACAGAGTTAATTAATAACTACTACGCCACCAACTCATCACGTGCATGACATATATATAAACTAAGTCTAGCTAACAAGCAGCAGTACTACTAGTAGTAGATTGATCTACTTAGTATGTAAGAGGCACGCATGAAATACACCCTATAGCATGTTATCTATGGATTGAAATTGATGGGCTTGCAGAGATATTATTGTATCAAAATCTTATCATACTTAAATAAATGTATTTTACTAATTAAGAATATGAATGCCCCTTTCCTCACTGAAGACTACGCAGAGAGCCCAATTCTCCCTTTTGTCTAAAGGTTTCAGGAAATTGATTAAAAGATATAAAATTTTATGGTGATGACTAGTTGATATTGTAAAATAAGCTAATTCTAGCCTTCGTAACCTGTCCTGCCTTATGCATAAATTCATCTCCTTGCATTGGCATGGCATAAGAATCATCAACTCGCCAAGCTGGAAAACTTGAACCAAGTCCTGCTGTGAAAGGCTTTCCTTATAAGCTCTTAATTTCTAGCTATTTTATACCCCAAAAAAAAGACTAATTACTTACATTGCATAACACAAAATCATAGAATTTGTATTTACTACTACTCTAAACTCTCCCAAAAATGTTGAATATAATTGAATTTGGGTCTATGTGGATTGGTCCAAGATTTTCAATCACTAGAACATGGTCTAGAGAATAAAAGTCATTCATTCAATATTAATATGTACTCCATTGCACTTCGTCTAGTTTAATTTGATCATGAGACGAAGACATGATAAAAATCAACATGAGAAGAGTTATTGGAAAGTATCAGATAGAAGGGAATAATAAACTTTGGATAGAGAACGACATACATCATATGAAAATATGTAAGTGATGATTTTTTTTTCCGACATTTTATCATTCAATTTTTGTATAAAAGAAATAAGAAGAATGAAAGAGATGATCAATTAAAAAAAAAACATAAAAGTTATAGAAAGAATTTATGTGCTCATAAAGAGAGTGTTAATAAAAAGAAATTGTTGTGGCATTCCTTATGTAAGAATCATTTTATTTTATTTTGTTATAATTGAATGAGACAACTTCTCTTGAATTTCCCTCATATTCAACTGAGAAAAATCTAAGGGTATGATTGGTGGTTAATCTAGTCTAAAGGAGAATCCACCTGATAGAGATAAGTTTCAAATAAATTTTGTTTCATCAAAAGTCACCAAACATCAATGTTGAACATGAAATACATTGGACTATGACTGATTCAAAAGCAAAAGGTAGTTGATCAGAATATGGCATTATACATTGGTGGCAAGACTGTGATTTTACGATAGAAGGAAGTCTAAAATATTATATGTTTTTCTATTCAATATACTGATATAGTACCTCAAACTAATCATATAATAACATATAAATAAGAGATAATGATGTAGGACCTATTAGATTATAAATTAGGAATTTTAAATTTTGGTTTTAGGGATTTTAATAAATTTTAGATTTTGACTTCCTCAATTGGGAGTAATCCTAATTTGAGTTATTTTCTTAATAAATAGTTTACTATTTTATTTAGGATTTAATTTTGGTATTTTCTAGTTAAACTAGGATTATGAATCTATTTCCTAATGAGATTTTATTTCTTAGTAGAACTATACTTTAAGGTCCTATAAATAGGAGCCTATAGTTTTGTTATTTTTCAGACTTAGTTATTATTGATTTTTGATCATTTAGTAAAAAGATTATTTCTCCCTCAATTTCACTCTACTTCTCCCTCAATTTCTTCTATTATTTCTCCGTTTTCCTCTGTCTAAATCTTCCTCCCTTTCTTTTAATTTGAGGAACCCCATTCCTCATCAATTGGTATCAGAACGTGGTTTTTATCCTCTCTTACACTATTTATTCTTTAATTTTTTGTTCAACCCATAACCACCACCATTAATTTACTTTATCTCAATTTCATCTTCCATCACCCCTTCAATAAAAAAAAAAAAGTTACAGTCACTATTCACGGATGAGTACTGTTCATCAGAGTTATTGTTCATCGAAGTTACTGTTCACTGGAGTTACTGTTCATAGACAACACATAATTCGGTTTGACCTCTCTACGCCTTTGACTATTGTTCCACTTGTTGATTTTGTGGGTATTTGAGTAATTTTGCATAAATTTAGCCTAATTTTATCTTATTATGATGACTAGAAGCAAGAAAAATCAAACTTTATTCCAAACTGAAGACCCTGACACATCTAAAACCTCAGTCCAACAACCTGAAACACTAGAAACACTCCAACTAATGATACAAGCGTTAAAAAATAGGACAAACATTAGGATTGATGCTTTGAAAAATAGAATGGACGCCATGGACAATAGGATGGTAGAAATATTAGCAACTATAAAAGCCTTACAAGCTTCCTTTCTCACAATAGAAAACCCTAACTTGGAGCCATCTACTAAGCACAGGGATCAAAAAGATAAGGGGATTTTGAGTACAACTCCAAAAAAGAGGAAACTCTTATAGGTGAAAATAATATCCCTAAGTTAGAATTTGATCTTGAAAAAGCTGAAAGTAGTGAGAAGGGTAGTCATAAATATGCGAAGCATAGCGATAAAGCATTAAAAGATGAGTATGACAATGTCACTAAGCATGTTAAACAAGATATCCCTGAATTTGATGGTAGAATGGATCCTAATGCATATTGGACGAGTTACAAATCCGTCTTGCTAAACTTAAGTTGGTCGGGCTTGCAAAACAACATTGGCAAATTGTAGAGCGAGAGGTAGAGCGTGAAGGGAAAGTTCTTACTTGGGATTACATGAAGTCTAGGTTACATAGAAAATATATACCTCCTACTTACAAAACCCAATTGCTTTCACAAATGTTTAATCTTAAACAAGAGTCTTTGAGTGTCACTGATTACCTACATAAGTTCAATAATCTTAAACAAGGGGTCTTTGAGTGTCACTGATTATCTACATAAGTTCAATAATCTCATGGTTAGGAGGGGGATTTCTGAATAGGATGACATCACTAGGTCCAGGTTTATCCATGGGCTCCGCTTTGATATTCAACGACTAGTTAATTTACATGCCCCAACTACTTTAAATGAAGCCTACTGCAAAGCCATTGAAGTAGAACATTTTCTTCAATATCCTAACACTAGGCAAAATCCCACGCAATCACTTTCAACAAGATCCTTTGAGAACTCAAACACTTTTTCCCAACCCAAGACTTCCCAAGCAAACACAAATAGGGAAAGAACATTTGCCAATTCTAGTTCTTATCCTATTAATTCCCAAATTGTGTGTCACCATTGTCATATCAAAGGTCATATTGCTTCTGGTTGTCCTCATCGCACTTTAGTGCTAAAAGGAATACATGACCCACCCATAGGAGAGGTTCTTGAACCTTTAGAAGTTACTGATGAAGATTTGGGGTTAGATGATGATACACCTCAAGTTAATGTTATGAGAAATATTTTAGCTATGCCCAAAGAAGAAGATTGGAGACATAATAACATTTTCCGTACTTTCATTCCTTGTAAGGGAAAGGTTTGTAAATTAGTGATTGATAGTGGAAGTGCTATGAATATGGTTTCTAAATCCGCGATTTCTAGGCTACAACTTACAACTGAACCCCACCCACATCCTTTTAAGGTAGCTTGGATTGATAAAACTTCTTTGGATGTCACTGAAAGGTGCTTAGTTCCTCTAATATTTGGATCTTATCATGCCAACATATATTGTGATGTTGTTCCTATGGATGTAGCTCATATTCTTCTTGGAAGACCTTGGCTTTATGACATGAATGTTACCAGTCGTGGGAGAGATAAAACCTATACTTTTTCTCACAATGGTATAACCATCACTTTAAAGCCTGCCAAGCCCACTACCCAAATGTCAATCAACCATAGCTCTTCAACTTTGCTTCTTCAACCTATACCCATCCCTAGGCTTGAATTGCATGCTTCTTTCTCTCGTGTGCCGATGGAATTGACCTTTAGTTCAATGGTTAAAGAGGAAGATTTGTGTGCTTTCCGAGGCCATCTCAAGCCTCCAATGCTTTCTTGTCTCATGCTTGCAGGGCCTATTGTCTTGTCCTAGTTCTTGAAGACTTTATGTTATGTTCGTGAGATACTTGGCCGTTTCCTTATTCGTTTGGCACATCCACCTAATGCACTTTGATGGAGTTTTTTTCTAGCCAACTCGTCAGGATTCGAGTTTTTTCGGGAGGGAGAGAATTGATGTAAGACCTATTAGATTATAAATTAGGAATTTAAATTTTGATTTTAGGATTTTAATAAATTAGGGATTTTGACTTCCTAAATTGGGGGTAATTCTAATTTGAGTTATTTTCCTGATAAATAGTTTACTATTTTATTTACGATTTAATTTTGGTATTTTCTAGTTAAACTAAGATTATAATTCTATTTCCTAATGAGATTTTATTTCCTAGTAGAACTATATTTTAAGGTTCTATAAATAGGAGCCTTTAGTTATATTATTTTTCAGACTTGGTTATTATTGATTTTTTATCTTTTAGTAAAAAGATTATTTCTCCCCCAATTTCACTCTTCTCCCTCAATTTCTTCTATTATTTCTTTTGTTTCCTCTGTCTACATCTTCCTCTCTTTCTTTTAATTTGAGGAACCCTATTCTTATTAGATAATCAATAATAACTCACTAATTTTAAATTTTGATGAAATAGATCAGATAGAACATAATCAAGAAATTTGAAACAACATATTGAGTTACTAACCCCATGTTATTCGAGATTTTCTTTAATATGATTTAGTTATAACTTTTCAAGTCAATTTTACATATTATTTAGGCTTAACCGTTTATGATAATATTATTCTTTAATCTAAAGTTGTAATTTGGTATAACTATTTGAATAAAGGGTGCTTATCTTGCTCTTGCAAATAACCAAAAAAAGAGTTTAAGTTGAAAAGAAAAAGGTTAAAGATGTAGTTTAAAAAAAAATGGAACATAGTGTTGGTGTCAACGTGTGACACAATTGCATGTGCCATGCACATGATAATTTTGATCAACTTGTCATAAAGTAAGAATATTATATTGTTTCTTATTTTATTGTTTCTAGAAGAATATTTTAGGAAATATTTGATTCATAATAAAAATCATCTTAGATTAGGACATTATTTAATGTATCCTAGTGAATATAGGAGAATATTTATTTGTGTCCTAATTTCTTTAGGAGTTATCTATATCACTTCCTATTATATTTGTCTTTATCCTAATAAGAGTTTGATTAGGATTTTTATAGGATTTTAAGGAGATTTCAATCAGGCATACCAATAAATATATAACGTTATGTTTACATAACATATATATGTTGGTTGAGTGACTCTATGATATGGCATTCCAAGAATTAAGAGGAGAGCTTGAACGCAAATTGGAATGCTTCATTGATTTGATTTTATGAGTGTTTTATTCATGTATGAGAGGTTGTAATCGTGCATAAATCTTTGATTAGGTCTGTCTAAGTTAGTATATACTTGAGAGAACTTGCGAGTTAAGTGTTCATGTAATTCAGTGTCAAATATCGTGGTTATGATTTACTTAACAGTGTGTTTTTAAGCTATCTGCGATAGAGAGTGAGCAGTGTCACTAGAGTTTAAGATCTTGACAAGATTTTGTTTTACAAAGATTAGGTCAGTGTGTGAGAGTGAGTCAGCACTGTAAACGATTCTAAAGATTATAAAAACAAGAACTTAATGAATTGCAACTCTAAAGCTGTCCGTAGATGTAGGTTTTATAAACGAACCACGTAAAATCCTCCTGTGCCGATTTACATTACAGTTTACTGTTATATTACTTATAACTGCATACTTCCAGAACTTACAATTGGTATCAGAGCGGGTTCACTGATAGACAAGTGAAGAAATGATCAAGTTGATATGGAAGAATGGAGTTCATTCGCAATGGAGGATTCGGAACACAACCACCTATTCTTAATGATGGTAATTATCCATATTAGAAGGTAAGAATGATGATGTATATCAAATCTCTTAATGACAGGGCATGGACTAGTGTGCTCAAAGGATGAACACCGCCAACAAAGTTGAATGCTTTTGGAGATTTTGAACCCAAACCTGAGGAGGAATGGACTGATGAAGAATACCGACGTTCAAGCTCAAAGGTGCTTAGTGCAATTTTTGCTGCAGTGGAGTTAAATAATTTTGGACAGATTTCTAGGTGCAAAGTGGCCAAAGAAGCTTGGGACATGCTTGAGGTAAAACATGAAGATACCGCATCTGTTAAAAGATCTAAATTGATGAGATAAATTCTCAATTCTCAATTTGATGATGTATTAGTATGAGACAATTTTTGAATTTTACTCTAAGTTATGTCACATCACAAATTCTGCATACATCCTCCGTAAAACTTTCACTGATGTAGAAATTGTTAGCAAAATAATCAGATCTGTTCCAGATAAATTTCAACCTAAAATTTCAGCCATTGAGGAAGTTAAAAACACTGATGAGATGAGGGTTGATGAACTAATTGGCATTCTTCAAAACTTTGAAATTAATCAGAGTACTAGAAAGCAAAAAGGAAAAAGCATTGTATTCAATGTTAAAACTGAAAAATCTGATGATGAAAGTAATGATGAACTTGATGAAACTGATTCTAAACAGATTGCTTTTCTAACAAAAAATTATGTCAAGTTCATGAAAAAGAATTTTAGAAAAAAGAATCAAAGAAAACCATCAAACTCAAATGAAGACAAGTTCAGGAAATTCAACAAGAAGAATGACAAGAAGAAATTGAAGCAACCTGATAAGAAAGGACAGATTAAGTGTTATGAATGTTCAAGTTATAGGCATATTCAATCAAAATGTGCTAATCTCAAGAAGAAGAACAAAGGCTTGACAGCTACCTGGAGTGATGAATCCAATTAGATTCAGAAGACCAAGAATGCATGAGCAATTTTGTTGCATTCACAACATCAGCATCTGAAAAAGGGAAAGCTATTATGACTAACATAATAGAATACTACAGAACCAATGTTGATCATTCAGATACAGAAAATGATCAAGAATACTATGAAGAGTTGCAAGAAACCTATAATGCACTCTATAGTGAATGGCTAAGTCAGAAAGAGGAAATCAAAACCTTGAAGAAGGAGATTGAAGTGCTAAAATGTGAAAAATCATATGCTGAAAACCGTATCATGGAACTGGAGCTTGCTTTGAAAGACAAAACAACACATATTGAGAAAATTACAACAGAATTGATGGAGAGCAAAAGATGTGTCGTTCAACTCAGAATTGGGTCAGCTAAACTTGATTAGGTCTTGAGTCTTGGAAGAGACAACTCCAACAAACATGGATTGAGATATTCAGAAGGTGATGTTGCATCCTCATCAACAATAGTGTTTGTAAAAGCTTCAACATCAGGTAAAACTTCTAAACCTAATTTAATAAGGTCAAGTCCTAGTTCAAAAAGCAATGAAACGTTTGTTTCCCCTCTGAGCTCTTTCAAATCCAGTCCTGAAAAAGTAAGAAAATTCATTCCAATTTGTTATTTTTATGGCAAAAAGAAGCATATTAGGCCTAGATGCTTTAAATTATGAAATGTTTTGCATAAAAGATCAAAACAGTTAAAACTATTACCAAAGTCACAACTGCAGTGGGTTAAGAAAGAGAAGACAGTATGCAGTGTTGCTCTTACTGCTCTTAAACATTCTTCTAACGATTTGTGGTATTTTGACAGTGGTTGTTCTAGGCATATGACTGAAAATAAACAGTTTTTGAGATATTTTGAAGCATGTAGGGAAGGAAACGTTACTTATGAAGATAGAGCAAAGAATATAATCATTGGCAAAGGCACTTTGAATGTCAAAGGCCTACCCAATTTTAAAAATGTCTTGTTGGTTGAAGGTTTGAAAGCTAATCTAATTAGTATTAGTAATATATGTGATGACAAGTATATTGTTAATTTCACACAAAACAAATGTATGGTCTTAGATAATTTTGGTATATGCATTTTAGAAGAAAAAAGATCTTCAGATAATTGTTATTTGGTAAACATTGCATTTCAAGCTAAGATTTCAGATTTACAATTGTGGCATAAAAAATTAGGACACTTAAAATTACAAAGACTTGGTAAATTAACTAAGCTAGATGCTATAAAAGGAGTTCCTAAATTTGATGATAAAATAAATGAAATTTGTGGACCATGTCAAATGGGAAAACAAATTAGAAGTTTACACAAATCCAATCCACATTTTAGCACATCCAAAATACTTGATTTGCTTCACATGGATCTTATTGGTCCTATGCAAATTGAAAGCATTATGGGTAGGAGATACATATTTGTTTGTGTGGATGACTTTTCTAGATATACTTAGGTTGATTTTATTAAAGAAAAATCTGACACTTTGAAGCTTGCAGGAATCTTTATGTTAAGCTTGAAAATGAGCAAAACAAGAACATTGGCAAGATAGTGAGAATAAGAAGTGATCATGGCAAGGAATTTGAAAATGTTAGCTATGCTGACTTTTGCAAATATCATGGTATTGATCATGAATTTTCAGCTCCCAAAACTCCTGAACAAAATGACATTGTGGAAAGGAAGAATAGAACTCTTCAAGAGATGGCTAGAGTGATGCTCAATAGCAAAAAGTTGACCAAATGGCTATGGACTGAAGCAATAAGCACAGCTTGTTACATTTCAAATAGAGTTTTTGTACAACCTGGCTCTAACCAAACACCTTATAAAATTTTGAAAGGTAGAAAGCCTAATTTGAAATACTTTCATGTTTTTGGATGCAGGTGTTATATCTTAAATAACAGAGAGCTATTAGGTAAATTAGATCCAAGAAGTGATGAAGGAGTTTTTGTGGGATATGCATAAAACAGCAAAGCATTTCGAGTTTATAATATTTGAACTGAGGCAGTCATGGAATCTGCAAACGTAGAATTTGATGATCTGGATGGCTATTCAAAATACTCACAAGAGGAAAACATAACAATTTTACAGAAGATACAGAAAAATTAGATTTTGACAGTAAGAATAATCAAGACGATTCAGTTATGAAAGAGGAAACAACTACTATTACATCAGACACAACAATGCCAACTGACAACTCAGATCGGAACAAAAACTCAATCAGAAATGAAGATGATAGAAAAGATCCACCCACTGGATTCAAAAGGCACATCCAACCAGCGCTATTATTGGAACACCAGATGACATGATGAAAACTAGAAGCAAGGTAAGAAATCAGATAAGATTTGCATGTTATGTTTCATTAGTTGAACCAAAAAATGTGAAAGAAGCTTTAAAAGAATATGTTTGGATTCAAGCAATGCAAGATGAACTTAATCAGTTCAAAAGAAATGAAGTATGGGAATTAGTTCCAGGCCAGAAAATGCAAATGTCATTGGAACTAAATGGATATTTAAAAATAAAACCGATGAAAGTGGTCAACTAGTAAGAAATAAAGCTAGGCTAGTAGCACAAGGTTATACACAAGTGGAAGGCATAGACTTTGATGAAACCTTTGCACCAGTAGCTAGACTTGAGTCAATTAGATTACTACTTGCAATTGCTTGTTTGCTTGATTTTAAGTTATACCAAATGGATGTTAAAACAACCTTTTTAAATGGCTATCTTAATGAATAAGTGTTTGTTGAACAGCCTAAAGGTTTTGAAGATCCTAAACATCCTGATTTTGTGTACATATTGCATAAAGCTTTGTATGGATTGAAAAAAGCTCCTAGAGCTTGGTGTGAAAGGTTGACGAACTTTTTGATCAACAGAGGTTATAGAAAAGGCAGCAATGATAAAACTTTGTTTATCAAACATGCATCTAACTATTTTATTGTTGCTCAAATATATGTTGATAACATTGTTTTTGGATTAACTAACAAAAGCAAAACTAATGAGTTTGTTAAGTTGATGCAGGAAGAGTTTAAGATTAGCTTGGTAGGAGAATTAAATTTCTTTCTTGGATTGCAGGTTAAGCAAATGAATGATGGGATATTCATATCTCAATCAAAATATGCTAAAAATCTTGTAAAGAAATTTGGGTTTGAGAATGCAAAACCTATGAAAACTCCTATCAGTATTATCTTGAAACTTTCAAAAGATAATGAAGAAAAAGAGGTTGATGCAAGTTTGTATAGAAACATCATTGGCAGCTTATTATACCTCACAGTAAGTAAACCAGACTTATGTTTTAGTGTAGGACTTTGTGTGAGATTTCAAGTAAATCCCAAAGAATCACATCTGGCAGCAGCTAAAAGAATCATCAGGTATGTGCATGGAACCCATGATTATGGTATATGGTTTTCTGAAGATACAAATGATTATCTTGCAGGGTTTAGTGATGCTGACTGGGCAGAAAATGCAAATGATAGAAAAAGTACATCAGGAGGATGTTTTTATCTTGGTACTAACTTAGTTTCATGGCACAACAAAAAGCAGAATTCTATTTCTTTGTCTATTGCTAAAGCTGAATACATAGTAGTAGGAAGTTGTTGCACACAATTACTGTAGATGAAGCAAATGTTGAGTGATTATGGTATTGAACAAAAACCCATAACTGTGTTTTGTGATAATACTAGTGCTATAAACATTTCCAAAAAACCTTTTCAACATTCTAGAACAAAAAACATTGACAAAAGATACCATTTTATAAGGGAACTTGTAGAGTCTAAGGTGATACACATTGAACACATCTCTACTGATAAACAATTAGCTGACTTGTTTACTAAGGTATTGGATACAACAAGATTTGAAAATCTAAGAAAAGCGTTAGGCATCTGTCAGTTATCTGAATAAACATTATTTAATGTTATGATAATTATATCTGTAATATCATAAGTTTTCTTCTAATATAGCATGTGTGAGCTGTAATATAAAAAGTGTGTGAATGATAAAATAATGGTTTAAAATGAAAAATACGGAGAGGGCTACCAATATATGATGTGTGAAAGCCATCAATGGAAGTAACCTCAAGGTATCTAAGAAATATGCTAAGGTCGCCCACTCAAATGAGAAGAGTTACCTCTATATTGTGTGAAAGCTACTGTATTCATAATCCAATGTGATTAATTCATAATATGTCAAAATAAAATTTTTGACATCTCAATTGATTGAAAATTAAATAGCTTTCATGAGAAAAAATATACAGCTCTGAAATATGCTTTCTTAGAATGATTCATATGATGTTCAGATATTGTTGTTATGTTAAAATTAATTGTTTTCTGTTATATTTTTCATTTCATATGATGCTCTTTGTGCCTATCTGAAATTTGACTTATCTTATGTGTCTATGTGTCAAAATGCCATGTCAGCTTTATTGAATTGAGGGGGAGAAACTTTAGTGACGAGAATCCTAACTCTATTAGAATTCCTTATTTTAATGGAAATCAAAATTTGAATTCTTGATCACTATTGATATTTATTGAGTTGTTTTGGAAAAGGATTTAAAATTAAGTTTTGTGGGAAACAAAAATATATTAAGTCAGCCAAATATATCACGAAAATAGTTAGGGTATTTCTTGTTCAAACCATACTCAAACAACAGTTTTGTCACTCTCTCTCGTCTTGCTTCTCTCTGCTCTGAGAAACTTTTGCAGTCTTGAAACCCTAACAATGGCGACAACTTCTGATTCTTCAAAGACCAATAGTTCCTCATCTTCTCGAACCAACTTTGGTTACAATAGTAGCGACAGTGTACAGTCATCTCATTCACAACAACCTCATGCAGAGATCCAGATTGATCCTGCTATGAGTGAAGACGAGTTGATTCCAGTTAAGAAGATGAAAGACAAGGTGAAACCAAAGTTTAACAAATTCCTCACAGCAGTCGTCAAGCAAAAATTCTTGAAGTCTACTTCAAAGAGAAAGTTGCAGATGGAAAGGCCAGTGAAGTTGACCAACTTCAACAACTATGGTTTGAGTGAGCTTCTTGAGTCTATATACTGGACTCGAACGGTAAACAACTTCCTACCACTTGTGAAGTCCTTAATTCAAGAGTTCTATGCCAATATCTCTACTTCCATTGATGATCCAAAAAGTTATCATTATCATAAAGTAAATTGTAGGGGAAAGTTTGTGAAATTCTCACCGAATGTCATAACACATTTTTGACATAGCAATAGGTAGTTTGCACTCTTTGGATGAAAATTTTGATATGGCAGTCGTGATTAAGGAATTGACTGGTTGATGAGACATAGATTGGAATCCGAAGGATGGAATTGACCAACAATATCTCAAAAAGAAGTATAGGGTGTTACATAAAATTGCACAATTTAACTGATTTCTCTCGTCACACCAAAACCAAGTCAGGGAAGATAAAGTAAAGTTTTTGTTCTGTTTGGGCACCAATAGACCTATTAATTTTGGTTTATTGGTTTATAGAATGATTGTTCAGATTACTCCATATAAATCTGACTACCATTTGCTTGTTTTTCCTTGTTTAAAGGGATTTTAGCATAAAATGGTATCCATGTAACTCCCAAAGAACACACTGAAATTCTGTCCAAGTCAATCACAAAAGGTTTTCTACATCATTTGCATGATAAATCTGACCTACCTGCACCTAAACCAAAACCAAAGAGAGACCAGAAAAATCCCATAAGCAATATAGAAGAACAACTTGCTTTGATAAATTCTGTCTTGACTGATATTGTGCATGATCTTAAAGACATCAAAGCAAAACAGTCTGTTTTGGAGGCAAAGACAACCTGGTGTTGCAGAAGAACCACAACCCATGGAAACTGAAAATGTGTGTCATGAGAAGTCTGCTGAGCACATGCCAGAGACTGATGCACCAATGCATGAAGCAGCTAAGCCAACACCTATAGGATATCAAGCTGAACAAACTGCTGTTGAGACAAATATAACAGCAGAAAAGAAGAAAAAGAAAAAGAAATTTAAGATGACAGCAAAGGGAATTGAATTGAAGGGAAAGAAGAAGGTTAAGATGGTAAAGAAACTATCTGACAAGAGGAAGAAGAAAATTACATCAACAGCTCTAGCACTGAGAGATGAATCCCGTTAGATAAACCAAAACAAGCAGAACCCGAGATGTAATTGTCTTCACCAACTGCTGAGGCAGAACCTGTTTCTCCAGTCCCTGAAACAGAACATCATGACTCTCCACTTCGCCCCCACATGAAGCTATAACCACACCACATGCAGAACACACTCAAGAATCCCCTCCTGCAATAGACACAACTGCACCAGCCACACCACTACCATCGACACTTGCAGTAGAGTCACTGGTACCTTTACAACATCATGCTGTTGAGTTGCAGACAACAGAAACCAGTGCTGAACGCCTTAATAAGGAAATTCGCAACTGCCACTTCCTCTGAGACAACTGAAGCGCAGCCTGCTCCTGTGCCCACTGAGCAGCCTACACCTACTACTACTGGCAAACGATACAAAATGAAGGCTGGAAGGTTCAAGAAGCACTTTGGCAATTCTTCTTCCCCACCTGTTCGCAAGTCTCCACAACTGCGTTAGCTTTAGCAACTTGTCTTGAAATCAAGGGGGAGAAGGAGTTTCTGATTTCTGATACAACTTTTTTTTTTGTTCAGTTTTCTATCAATTTTCTATTTTGATACTGCTAATTCTAATTCTGTTTGCTATTTTGTTGCTTCTTCTTCTCAAGGGCAGTATGCAAGAAATAAGGGGGAGTAAGAACTTTTTATGCTTTGTATGCATTCGAACTATTTTCTGTTTTGTGTTTTTTAACTGTTTTTTTTTACTGTGCCTTGTGTTATTCTCTACCTATTTCAATTAATGTATGTTTTTGTTATTTGTTCTGATCATGATTTGGTTGAAGCGTTGTTTGACATGTTTGTCAACTACACTTTGTGGTGTTTTGCAGGATAAACATATTCAGACCTTGTTCTGTTATGTGTTTTGTAACTGCATACTATTGTTATTTCTTTAAGTATGATGTTTAATAGATCATGATTGCTTATAATTATGTCTGACTTATCTCTGTGTGATTTTTCTTTGATCAGAAATAGTGTAGTGTTTTCATCATAAGTTATCAAAAAAGGAGAGATTGTTGGTGTCAACGTGTGACACAATTACATGTGCCATGCATATGATAATTTTAATCAACTTGTGATAAAACAAGAATATTATATTGTTTCTTATTTTACTATTTCTAGAAGAATATTTTAAAAAGTGTTTGATTCATAATAAAAATCCTCTTAGATTAAGACATTATTTAATGTATCATAGTGAATATAGGAGAATATTTATTTGTATCCTAATTCCTTTAAGAGCTATTTATATCACTTCCTATTATATTTGTCTTTATCATAATAAGAGTTTGATTATGATTTTTATAGGATTTTAAAGAGATTTCAATTAGGCATACCAATATATATATAACGTTATATTTACATACCATATATATGTTGGTTGAGTGACTCTATGATATGGCATTCCAAGGATTAAGAGGAGAGCTTTAACGCAAATTGGAATACTTTATTGATTTGATTTTATAAGTGTTTTATTAATATATGAGAGGTTGTAATCATGCATGAATCTTTGATTTGGTCTGTCTGAGTTAGTATACACTTGAGAGAACTTGCGAGTTAAGTGTTTATGTAATTCAGTGTCAGATATCATGGTTATGATTTACTTAACAATGTGTTATTAAGTTATCTGCGACAAAGAGTGAGCAGTATCACTAGAGTTTACGATTTTGGCGAGATTTTGTTTTACAAAAATTAGGTCAGTGTGTGAGAGTAAGTCAACACTATAAACGATCCTAAAGATTATACAAACAAGAACTTAGTGAATTGCAGCTCTAAAGCTGTCTGTGGATGTAAGTTTTAAAACCGAACCACGTAAAATCCTCCTGTGCCGATTTACATTACAGTTTACTGTTATATTTACTGTTATATTATTTATAATTGCATACTACCAGAACTTACAAGTAGAATTTGTGATAAGGCTAGAGAGAGCTTTGTTTAATGAGTTTGAATTATAAATCTTTATAAATAAATTACTTTTGTTCAAATTTAAACCAAAAATGATTACGTAAATAATTGTAAAATGACAAAAAAAAAATCTCTTTGAATTTCTTTCCGCAAAGAGTCATTGGGAATCGAATCCTTTTTATATAAAAAGCGTTTCAGAATTATGAGCAGTAAGAAGGCCTCCCGTTTAGGAAAGAGTTTGATCTCTCAGGGTTTGAATTTATGAAGCAGCCCAGAGCCAGAAAAACAGATGATCAAACTCATTCCAGGAAGTGTTAATGTTCGAGGAAATTTAAATAAAAAAGCTTCACTGATATTAAAATAATTATCTTCTGCTATCAACTTAATCTAGTAAACAAAACATAACATATATTAGCAGAAACTTGGTGTGGTGCACAATCAAATATAATTCGCTTAAACATGGCATTCTGAGCCTGTTTGTTCTTGTTCACTATAGAGGAAAAAATGAAGACCCAAACCCTATTTGCCCTCAATTGCATGGTCCATGAATTTATTACGTTTGACATTCTGGATGAAGAGAGTTCAACCGTAGTCCCTCTCTGCCATTAGATTATATTTAAATTAAAACTTATTATTCTTCCTTCTCTTCATCTTTGTTTCTTTCCACTTCTTTTTTCTTTTTCTTTTTATCGGCTTCTCTTTCTCTTTGGTTTTTTTTCATGGTAATTTGTAAAACTATAAAACAAAAAAAAAGTAACATTGATGTTTATAGAACTAAAAGAAAACAAATTATCATTTACCATATTCTTGAATGCAATGTAACTTATATTTAAATTCAAATTGACAACCATGTGAGATAATACAAGATGTTTGAAAGAGACGCAATCTCGTAGTGCATCTTGCACCTGCAAGACATACCATATGACAACTCAACTCGTTGTCTCGCGATTTCTTGTGGATGCAAGACGTCTTGCATCAAGGGTCTCCGTTATCTCATGTAGTTTTCGAATTTAACTTGTACATTATTCACATAAATGAAAATGGTTGCATACAAAAGAAAAGGGTTTTGTTTTATTAAGTTGACGAACAATTTTGCCGAAAATTGAGAAATGAGTACTAGGCACCTAAAACAGAGGTCACTTATGTAATTTTCCTCATAGATTTTAGTCAAACCCTAGATTTTTCAATGGTTTGGCCAAATTAAACTTCCAAGTGAGGAATATAACATCACTTCCAAGTTCGATGCTCAACACCTTAGTAAACACTTGCGATCAAACTAGCTACTTCAACGTGAGGAATATAACATCACTTCCAAGTTCGATGCTCAACACCTTAGTAAACACTTGCGATCAAACTAGCTTAACAACTTGATAAGCTCGACATTTGACTAGCCAATATAAAAAATTTCGAACTCAAACAATCCCCAGACACTTTAATCATGTTTTACATTCTCCTAATTAAACATTAGACACTTTCTGCCAAACAACACCTGGGTTGTGTTGCATATAAGCATTTCTAATAAATTCTTAACCATGCACCTGGACAAAGCAAATAAGAAGATTTCCCTGCTGCCGATGAATTTTAACATTTGAATAACTGAATTGAGAATTAAAACAATGGAAACTAAAGATCATACGTTAAGCATTCATGGTTGCATTGACAACCGACTTTGTGTTGATTTCATGAGATTATTTTTTTACCTTATGTTAAAAATCCAATTTCAAACATTTTAATAGTAGAAACACTTAAAAAGTAAGTGTAGAGTTTATTTTGTTGGGTCTAAAATTAAAACTGAAAGCATTTTCTTATACTATAGAAATTAATTCTTTTCACAAAGCTGCTTCAAGGAATAGCGGACTTCTCAAGAACATGTTTCATAATACAAAGACAATTTTTGACTCATCTGTATAGGCATTGAGTCACCTATTTCTAAGTCAGACCAAATGATTCCTAATAAATTCGTGCAGATGAAACACAAATTAGAAATACAAATGGATCATTAGTACTATATCAAAGCGTGTGTAAAGCATTAATTAGAATATGTGTGGTTCAGAATTTACTGCATATGGGCATTAAGGTTGAATTAAGTCTTCCAGTAGTTATGCCCGGAAAAAAACATGACCTGTAAGCGTAGGGAAAAAGAGGCATAGAGACTATCAAGATTGATAGGTAACCTGTAATGAGAACAAATCAAAATCAAGAACAAACAAACTCTAACCAAAGACTCACCCTCACACACGATCAACCAACAATTTGTCTGAATAATTCTTTACTATATCATAAAATCAATGTCTGAATAATGTCTAACAAAATAATAATGAAAACCTATATTTATACTAGCCAAGATATATTAGAATTTGAGTCAAATTATGACAAGTCAAAATCCATAAACCGATAATTTTCCAAATTAAATGAAATCCTAATTAAATAAAGACTAAAAGACTATAATAACCCTGATAATAAAATAAATCATTCTACATCAAAGATCTTCATAACTCTCATAAGAACTCAAACCCAAAATATAAAATATAAAATATATATATATTTATACATTTATATATAATAACAAAAATAATGTAAACATATTAGTAAGTAAACGCTAAGTAAACGCTAACTTCAAGTTCAAAATTATTAGGGCTGTTCAAATCTTTATACCCAAAATGATCTAATTTATAAGCCGAAAAGTCGTAAATTAAAATGCAAAAGCTCAATCTAGAGCATACATAAGTAAAAGAGTGAATGAGTGACCAAATGGCACATGCATAAACAACCACCACCTCTTTGATTTATCAGCAGAAAATGCGATATAGAGAACAAGCTGCCTCTATCAATCTAATCCTGATAATAAATCCATCGTAATTTTTGGTCCCTAAAATAAAAGGAATTCATCATAGAACATTAAAGTAGCAGAATTTCTGCTACAGCTTAAGAAAACCACCAATGTCTATGGTTTCTAAATAGAAGCTCCATGTAGTGGTGGCAATTCGTGTCGACCAATTTAATTTTTCGTGTCAAGACATGAAATACAAATAAGACACAGTTATTAAATATGTCACCTATATATTGTAATCCCGTCATATTTAATTTACATAATTTACTTAATTATTTAACTGCATAATGTATCATATTTTATATATTTATATCAATTAAAATTATTTTTAGAATATAAATAATTGTTAATATAAAAAAATTATTAAAATCACCATAATTTACTATTAGGTAAATTAATTTATTTTATAATATAAAATTTTTAATTTTATAATATTTATGTAGTAAGTAGACAACAATTCATATCGTTAAATAAGCTTGCATGTCAAGAATTGATAAAATATGTTTAACTATTCGTGTCATTAAACAGGTTGACGGGTTACACACCGTCAACACGAATTTGACTCATTTATTAATCATGTATCGTGTTCGTGTCGTGTTTATGCCGTGTTTGTGTATTATGTCAAAAATTGCTACCCCTAGCTCCATAGCAGAGACATTAATTTAACTTATCCATTCTGAGTTACAGAGACAGTTGAATTGCAGTCTACCCTACACGTTGCAATCAGAAAGCTCTCATCCCACAATCACTGGTGGAGCCATACTTTCTTCTAATGATTCTATTTCTATATATTTTGAATTTCTATTTTTTTATTTACCTATTGGAAACGTTTTAGAAATGTCTTTTTTTTTTTTCAATTGAAAATTACCAATAACAATAATAATGATACTTATTCAAATTAGGGATTAGGTCTCATGTCAATTATAAAAAACCCCATCTGTTCCAACAACCCTTCCTTAAAAAGAAAGGCTTTCCTTTAGACTAGAAAGGGGAAAGAAGAAGCTCCTAAAAGGTTATGCAACTTCAAATTTGTCCTAATGAATTAAACCAAAATTAGAACTAAAAATCATTATTCTTAACATGATTTTTCTTATTAAAGCTTATAATAACCTTTTTTAACCTACGAAATATCAATTAATGCTAATAAAAAATAATTATATATAATTATATAGTTTCATGGAGGGGGGAAAAAAAGAGCATGTGTCTCAACTAAATTTACACATCTTTACAAATTATGTTTAAATTGCAACTTACACAGCTTACCATAAAAATTAGAATAAATAATAAATGTAATAATATTTAACGTTCAATTGATAAAACCTTAGTTAAGATTTTGTGTCTTTTCACGATAATGAGGTTATTATATGCTTCCAGATGTATAAAAATATGTTAAGAAAAATCATAGATATATCTATCTATAGATAATGAGTATGAAAATTTACTAATTATTTATTAATGAATTTTTTAGATATTTTAGATTTTATCACTCTTTAATAGAATATGTCCCCTCCTCGATATTGTTGTATAATTTTGGCCCCCAGACTGAATTTCTGGCTTCACCACTACCTCCAATACAGGTACCTGAACTAAGCAAACAGACAGTGCCATTAAAGAAAAAGTAGCTCCTGTATTTTGTACTCATCCCTTCAGCCTGTGGGTTTTGGTTAACGGATTTCTTCTGCGTCCCAAATCAAGCATAGAGTTGACTGATATACCATACCAACATTATAGTCATAATACAAACACTACTTTCTTAATATTCAGCTTCCTGTTTAAATAAGCAAGGACAGTTAAATAACATTAAACAAGTAACAGAAACAAACCTTAACACGAGCCACATATCTCAATCGTGTTTACTGGTAACTTCTTATTAGCATTCCAAAGCATATGTGGGAACCTACAACAGAATAAAAAACAAAAACATAAGTAACAAACTCAGCAAAGAATTTCCAAATCACTGACTACAATACCAAAATCAAAGCACAATGACATCTACAACATTATTGATTTCAGTCAGACACCAGCACCCAAAAATTCAATCAAGGTGATTCCTAGGTACATGCTTTCTATGCTTTCCGAGCCCAGGCCGAAGTACACTAGATTATTCCTCTTGTTAAAAAATCAACTAAGAAACTAAAAATGAAAATAGAGGACATGTCAGCAGTTACAGACATAATGTAGGAGGGAAGAAAAAGAAAGATCAGAGCACTCTCTTTCTCTCATTATATCTATATCTCTCCACATGTTTTCATGTCTGCAGATTCTGTGACTGCTCTGGTAAATTTGCATTCTTAATGGACTCTACAATCTGCTCCTGCAGCTGCTTCCCCATCAGAATTTGTCAACTCTCTTCCTCAAAACACATGATTCCATGCTTAAATTTTAATTTACATATAGTAATTGGTCTATTGACTTAATTTTCTTTATACATTTTTTATTTTAGACTTGCAATACTTTATGAAAACTTTTTCTTTCATACCAGGAACAGCTTAGTGGCTTGCTTAAGATACTAACTCGCACCCATTTCATTCCTATAACCTAAAACTGGTGATTAGTCTGCTCCTAATCAACAAACCAGGAAGATAAAAAAGACAGCTAAAGAGCATATACAGTTCAAAACGGTACACTTATTTCATGCCTCGGCTGCTTCACCACAAGTATCTAAAAAATCATAAAAAGACTAATAATTGAATAAAATTTAAACAACTCTGTGTTCCCTTTATTTAAATGGACAAAGGAACTTAGAATACTATGAGACCATAATGGACCAAACCATATTGCTCATCGATGTTATTTTATTTAACCATTTTCAAGGGTGGGGTTTCCAAGCCTTCACATCACAGAGGCAACATTTTCTTCTCTTTTTACTGACTTCATTATTTTCCATTTTTTTTCATACCTTGCTTTTGAGAAGAAAAAAATAAGAAGTTCAAATCAGTACCAGAAAAAACTCACGTCATTAAATTTTGTCACAGATATTTCATACAAGTTGAGAATAGTTTACTAGCATGACATATTACTCGAAACAAAATTTGATTATATACCTAGATAACGTGCAGAACAGCCAGTCAAATTCATATGAGTCTCCAATAATATTAAGATAGTATTTGTTTGTGTATTTTGAGTTTTTATTTTCAACATTTGGTAAAAATATGTGGTTGATTTTAATTTTTTTTTTTTAAATTTTGAAAATGATATGTGGTTGATATTGATTTAAATGTATTGGTAAATGTGCGTTTTCTGAAAACAGTTTTGGAAATACATAAGCAAACAAGCCCTATATAAACTACTAAAATTCTTGATCCATTAATGCACTGTAGAATAAAGTCAGACACATGTAAAGAACACCTGCTGATGGCATTTTTGGGGAGAGACAACTTGATCAGAATAATAGGGACGAAAACATGTATAATATTATTAATACATCTACCTCATGCATGTTCTCATCAATAGAGGAGGATGTTGCATAATTTGTGCCATACAAACCATCGCATTGTAGAATCCTAAGCTTGCCTTCCTGCATTTTATAGCAGATCATAGTAACAATTTCTAGGTTGCAGGATCCTAAAAGATAAAATACAATACCAATTACCAATTTACCTTAGTTCCATAGACAAGCCCACCTCCAACTGAAGGATGAAAGCATGCCACGTTGACCTCATCCTCTGCACTAGGAAGAACTCTCACAAGCTCCATATCAGAAACTCTATAGACCTGGGTGTCAATTAAAAGAAAAATTCAATCAAAACAACACACACAGAAAGAGAATAACGGAAACACTGAAAATAGGTACAATTTGAAAAACAATTCGTTCCTCTATTACACTCTGAGCAAGTATGTCAAGGCTAGTACTTGTATTAAATAGGCAGAAATTCAAAAATGATTTGTCCTAAAAGTTCACCATAAGCAAGAACAGAGGGGTTAGTATTTAAATCAAATATGAAAATAGTGCACTTGGGCAAAATCACTTCTATGAGTCTTCAGTGATAATTATTACATAGCATAATGGGTTCTATGCCTTTGATATATCACTGGAGAAACACTAAAGAAATAAAAAGTGAAACTTTTCTTTGCAATGTGTGATTACTTAGTCTCTGAACAAGATTATTTATCTACACCAGCTTCCTCAATAACAGAATGATAATGTTTTAAAAAAGTTGTATAGCTGCCATAGAGCAAAGCAAAATGGGATTTACAAAATCAACATATCAGCCAACAAGAGAGTTTAACTCCAAGAGTTTTGTCATTATGTAACTAGTTTTTGATAGGAAACAAAAAATTACATTCAAATTGTATCTATTATCCACATAGGTGACAAATCAACCCCCGAGGAGAGGAGCCAAAGCATACAAAAACAGACCCAAAAAATTGGAATAACCTCTACATAAAGGCAGATTAATGATAGGATCTGTACAATTAAAGCAAGCCCAAAAACAAAACAAAATCAACATAGAACACCATTCCAGCTAAGGTGAATACCAAATACAAGTGGTGTCTTGTTATTATCTAGCTAGAAATACCCCCTCGCTGAGAAAAATAAATCATCCGTACACTTCAAGCACTTTCTCAGTAATTATTATTTCTAGAGAATTCTCTGAGATCTCATCTCTCGTCTTGTTTGGCTAATTCTCTTGACATTTTCTAGCATTTTCTCTTTTATTCTTGCTCCCTGATTTCTGATTAAGTATGAAAATCAGTCAAGATCCTACACTTAAGAAATCCATAAGCTTACTAAATAAGAGACCCCTCCACCTGTAGTGCCTCCTTAACAAGATGTTAGAGCCAAATTGACCTAGTGGTCACAAGTTTGAAATCTCCTACAGTACATTTAAAAAATTTATATTTGGTCCACTTATAAGAACCCAAAAAAGGCTTAGGAGGCTCAATCCACGAACAAGTATATGCAAGGCACTTGCACCTAAAAGAGTATGTAAAAGTTAAATATTATAGTTAGACCCACAAATACAAACTTAAGTTTTAGATAAGTAGCTCATTAACTCGGTATACAAGTCAAACCCACAAATTATCAATGTGAAAACTTGGAGTTCAAACAGACATGGTTGGTGATGCACGACCATGGATCTCGTATGAGAAGAAGATTGTTCAGTTGTGTCATATTAAATAGTTATAACAGGAGTTCTTGAGCTTATACAGAAGAGTGGTCCCTCCATTCAATTGATCGCGAGGCCTTGTCCAAATGCAAGTATATGTGAGATCTTTACACGCAACAAAACGTATTGAACTAAAAATAGCATAAAAACTATAGTTCAGGCCTTACTACAAGCTTAAGCTTTTAGGTAAAGTGGTTCTTCTAACACTCCCACCATTAAACAAAAATTAAAGGTGAATCTTTCAAACCTACTTTAGACTCTTAATCACATCTTGCTAACCCTGAGACCTTAGTAGTGTGTTGTTTTGTGATTTTCTGTTTTTGTTTTCAAAAAGTTTTAAGAATATGTGGTTGATTTTGAATTATTTTGAATTTTGAAAAAGATATATAGTTAATATTGTTGCATTTTGCATTGAAAAATATGCATTACAGAAAACAGGATTTTGAGTTACAAAAAGAATACACCCTAGACCACCAATTTTTCAACTACGTATAATGTTGAGCCACCAAAGATCCAATTTTACTAGGACACTGATGCACAAGTTCATAACAAAATTAGCTTCAGCTATTATTGTAGCCACCACTTCTTTTATTCCCATGATTCAAAACATTCTTGTATCTTATACTACACAATAAGCATGGAAAACCCCCCGTCCATAAAAAATAAATAAGTAAAGGAAGAAAAGAAATGATTCATGATATAATGAAAATTACTAGGGAAAAGAGAAAGAGAAACCAACAACTGAATGTTGAAATCTTTCTAACACCAAAGCACAATCTCAAATTCTTGTACAATACAAAATTCATGATCTCTAAGAAGCAAGTTCCAAAAAGTAAATGCCCAGATACAAAAGAGAGAGAGATGAATTTATACCTCCAGAATTGTGTAAATAGGTATTGTTGTCTCTCCATCAATGATAACACTTTTAAGAAGTGAACTATGGCGACGACCATAGGCAAGTAATAAGTGCTCAGATGTGGGAGAGAACTGAAAATGTAAAAACAAAACATTCAATAAACGTACAAAAAAAGGTAAAGAGAAAAAAATAGTACAGATTATATTATCAGTGTCTTATACTATCCTTTCAAGTCTAAAGGATAGCCAGTTGTTATGTATCAGCAAATAAATCATTGTAAACCAACAGAGAATAGAACTGATCAATGAGGGAAAACAACATAGATCAGAACTGTTTGGAAATTTATCCTCACTGTTAAGCCCATCAGTCTGGCACGTTATGATGGACTATGGACTTTAGACTTTCTCCACCACAAAATGGAAACAATTTTACAGGCTAACTAACCCAGACAACTAACAGCTAGCTTTGATACACTTGAGTACAAAAAGTACAAATCTTGAATGAATGACTTTGATTTATATCTAAAGAAATATTAAGTACCTAGGTAAAAAACTCATAAAAACTATGCAAAACAGTAACAGACAGAAGAAACTCCCACCTACAACAGACAAACCCCCTTGACCACATTTCGGGTAGTAAGCAAGCACATATTTAGCAGACTTCGAATAGAGGACCCATTTCTTCTAATGTCTTATATTTTATTTCAAAATCATATAAGATATAAAGATAGAGCATTCACAATAAATTTAATGGATGTCCCAAATCCCACTGAGAGTACCAGAAGTTTCCATATTTTGAAGATTCCAAATAGTAATTTACAGCAACAAAGCATTAACCTGCACTTGTAGCTAACCTGAATTGAAGTTAAGCAATGAGCAGCTCTTATTGCCCGAGATGCAAGCACCAAGCCAAATCTAGAAGGGCAAATATAACATCTGATTAGAACAAAACCATCAAATCAAAAAAAAAATGATCTGGTAAAAACATGAGAGAAATCAGAGAATAAGATGTTCAAACTTTACGTTGCCTCATCGAGAGAATATATCCGAAGCTCATACATAACTTGGTGGGCTGAAATTGGATGTCGTGTTGGGGATGTGCCAGCCCCTGTGATATCATGGTGCACTTGACTTTTTAATCCAGGATCAGCTTCTAAATGAGGCAACAGACATGCAACACAGGCTGCTAAATATCTTCCACAAGGTGAAAAATGGGCACCCATTTCACTGCAAATATGTTCTAACAAATAATCATTCAGAAACTTCAGTCTAAACTGTGACAACACAATCAGAGCTGACAAAAGACAGCCAATAAAGATCATAGAGAGATTTCTTTTTCTATCTCATATCTGTATCCTCAAGCTTAATGTTGCTTGTATAATAGTTATTGAGAAAAATCAATACTCCACTGATCCCTATTTCCACCACTGGCTTTTTGTCTTCATATAAGTCTAAGTCTTCTATAGGTTTATCCTAATAGCTATATGCCTAGAATTAAAACAATAGAAAGGTTATACCTACAAAGTACAGCATGTGGTATAGTCAAGCGACATTGTTCCCCTTCAAGAGGAGTGCATGGATCTTTTATATCATGTGGCCAAATTCTTAGCTTTACAGTGCAAGGTAACTCTGCAGTGGCAGCTGACGCCAGGGATGTGGCAAATTCAGTTCGGAGTCCGCTAATAACAGGTTGTGTTCCACTTTCACTATGTGGGATGTTAACAAAAGTAGTCCCTTCAACAGATCCAACTGCAGATGTTATGCGGGAAGACTGATGCCCTAAACCAGATCTTCTACCGACCCTAGATTGACTAGCATTGATTGACATTGTTGAGGAATTCAGAAGATTTTCCATTTCACTAGCTGCTGCAGACTTTTCATGAGAAGAACCATTAACTGACCCAGTTGTGTTCTGTGCAGCTTCGCTCTGACCAAATAACCAACCTTGCAAGAAAGGAAGCTCCCAATATGTTGGATCACTGAAAGGAAACAAATTATTACTTCCTTCTTCAGGCTGCACTTCCACAGTCTCCAGAGTATCCACAGCAACTTCAGGATTGGCATTATCTATTTCATTCATGGAAGCATCTGTCCCTGCTTCTTCTGGTATCAGTGATGTGCTATTGGCTTCAATAGGAGAAAACACAAGTTCATACTGCCCCGAAGGGATTGAAAATGTCAAAAGCCGTACTGAAGCAGAAGAATCCACTATCTCTTGTGTATGACTTGCACCATTATCTCCATCAGTGTGCAGCAAAGATATTCTCTCACAATCTCTACCAAATGAAGGCCACATCAAGAAGGGCAAAGTCATTTGTGGTGGTTCTTCTGGCAAACTAGGACGACCGCCAGAATGAGCATCTACCATATATACATTAGGTGGCGGATAACGCAAATAACCTGGAGAAGTTGCAAGTGTCATTGAGGACTCTGATGGATCAAGGTCATTCACCTGCAAATAAGCAGAACATGAAAATCAACAAGAAGAAGATAAAAGCAAAAATAGTAACTCAGCAGAACCAAAAATGTCACCTCAGCTGTTAGAAGAAATGGAGCTGCATGAGGGTGAAAATGCACAGCCCTTAGTGAACGACGTGTCCTCAACAAAATTCTTGGAGAAGATGTCTCCCCTCTCCTGTTATAGTGCCATATATATAGCTAACAAAGAAGTTCCTAAAGCCATCAAAGGGCATGCCAAGATGAAACTCCTAAGTTTAGTTTGAAAACAAGAATCCTTACCTTGTGACCAGAAGCTACAGCAAGGAGCTCCCCATGGGCATGAAAAGCTATAGAAGCAATTGGACGGTCTGCATGGAAGGTGAAAAAAACAAAGAAATCATGAATCATACTTGTAGAAAACTTAATAATCTAGGCATAATATTATCATTAGAATGCTGAAAAAAGAATTTATGAAGGGCAATTACAAAAATCACGTGATCCTATACACTCTGCAGTATTTGCCTTCCACAAGCGCACTTCATGATCCAAACTTCCACTGGCAAGTATTGCAGGATTTGATGGATGAAACCTAACCTGAAAAAATCCCACAAGTGCATGAGATAGAGAGTGGCTGATAAATGAACATAATATATCACAAATAAGTCTTACCTTGCCATGAACAGGATGGTTGAAAAAAGGTATAAAAAAGAAAATAAAAATATATGTCTAGTCCTATCAAGAGCAACGGTTTTGAGTCTACAAGAAACTGGAAAGAAAGTTGAAATTCATAGCACATGCAACAGAAACCAGACTACATGTCTAGATGTCCACAGATCCTACTTAACAAATTTGTATTGTCCATAATCATTAATTTTCTCAATATCAAATTACATTTCAGAGATTATATGGTAGCATAATGCATATTCCAAAGAGAATAGAAACAAGGATCAATTTACCAAGCACATTGTAAGATAAAATAATGAAATCACCAATTTAAAATGATCACTTTAAAAAATATTTTTGGAAAAAAAAATACAGAAGCAAAACTTACAAGCTAAATTTAGTCCATCCTACGTAGGGGTGGCAATTTTCGACACGACACGCAAACACGACTTGACACGATACGGGTTTAAGCGGGTTTGGGTTTTTGCATATTCGTGTTCATGTCGTGTTCGTGTCGGAGATGTCAACCCGTTTAATAATCATGTCGTGTTTGGGCTGAGAGTCTTCAACACGCGAACACGATTATGAGACGAACACGTTTATGACACGAGTAACACGAATAACACGAATACATATTATAAACGATTGATACAATAACACGATTAACATGAATATTGACACGATAACACGATTAACACAAATATTGACACGATTTTAAAATAATATTAAATTTAAAAAGACTAAACTTAATATTATAGTTTTAGATATTTTAGTCCATACATGTATCCAAATTTTAAAATAAAAATAGAATTTTAAAACCTAATAAATTTTAAAACTTATGATATTTTTGTCATTTAACAAAAATTAGAAACCTAATTCTGTAACGTGTCATAATCGTGTTAACGGGTCATAATCGTATAAACGTGTCTTAATCGTGTTAGACGGGTCGTGTTTGTGTCTAACACGAGCACGACTAGTTTATTATTCGTGTTAAAGTGTCGTGTCGTGTTACCCGTTTAATAATCGTATTGTGTTCGTATTGAGTCTTAGTGACACGAATAATAAACAGGTCGTGTTCGTGTTGTGTCAATCTTTGTCGTGTCACAGCTCGACATGACACGAACACGACCCGCGAACACAAATTGCCACCCCTAATCCTACGTACACAGCTTCATGCCAGCAAATATTTGATCCATGGTAGCTTTCATATAAACAAATTGTCCTTGAAACATGTTACATTGAGCTGGATGGAAAACAATAAAATCATGTCAATGTGAACATAACAGAGACTTACCACCCAGGGGGTCCTCCGATGACCATGCAGCACTCTTAAGCATTTCCCTGTTCGGCAGTCAATAATCTTTACCGTATGGTCCCCACTGCATAAACAAAAATAATACGAGTTTGAGGATAAAGCATCTCTATGCATAAACATACCCAACTAAAAATCATTCTTACACCCTGCATCAACTAAATGAAATCTTAACTTACTGTGTGGATGCCAGCGTCTTCCCATCAGGGCTGAATGCTGCCGCTATAGTTGACCTTGGAGGAGGCAACAGTGGACAATATTTGGCTGATAAACGCTGTATTGATTCTGCCTCTAACCTGAATACAAACAAAAATTTAAATTTAAAAATGAATTCTAAGACCTAAAGACCACTGTGTATTCAACCATCTAAAGATGAGTAAAATGTCTGATATTTCCTACCACAAATCAAGTTAACAAATGCAAATAATAAAGCCATAATTTACCACGACACAAGACATCGCCTCACATCCTGCTCTTCTTCAAACCTGGACCCCAAGGAACTGGGACACTGTTTAGAAGCTTCTCCCCATAGTCTTTTAGAAAAATGCTTTGTGCGAGGACAAACTTCTCTTCGTGCCAAGAGTCTAAACACATTGCTACCACTATCCAATTCATAAAACAATACTAAATCAGCTGATAATTCAATTCCATTTAGGCTATAAAACACCTAAAGGACAGAGTTAAGCAAATAGTACATGCCATTAAGAACACTAAGCGAGAAGAAGCCCAAAAATGAATATAAAAATACTATATTTGCAAACTACCTCGGTGAATTCTTCTATACAAACTGATATGACAAAAAGATAACAATCAAATAAAAAATTAGAAATGATAAATAAAAAAATAATTAAAATAGATGATGCGGCACTCACACAGGAGCAACAAGTACTTAATAATGAACGAAAAATACTCATAACAATACAACTATTCTCATACAACATGATGGTACGGCATAATTTCAATGGATGGAAAAAATATACAATAAACAAAAAAAAGCGTTATAATGATGAGATATCCAATAATATTATGCCACCTCAAGTTGAATGAGGGAGTCAGTAGTTTGCCTTGCATCATTGACAATGAACAGTTCTTATGGTTAGTTTGGAAGCACCTCAATCATCACCATGTTAAACTAGCACTGAACTATGCAGAAAGCCAGATTGCTCTACGATTAAATTACATCAAGTTGTTGCGCAAATTTGACAAAAAGATTTATTGAATTTTAATAAAAGTATATTTCGAGCTAATTAGTCAGAGTAATTGAACTTCAATTCCGCGATACAGAAAACAAATATAAAACTTTAACTAGTTTAGCAAATCTATTTAAACATTTAAGTTTCTTCATTGAATACGACAAACTATTAAAGAAACAATGCGATGATCAAACGAAAAGTCACGTAAATCGGAAACGATAGCGCACCTGAGCGTCGACTTGGAGTTGTTAGGAGCAGTTTTCAGAGGAAAACGTGCCTGTGAGCTTGAGGTTGATGGCGCGTTCCGATCATCAGTCCACATCGAACCCCTCATGTTTGGAGATTCGTTAAGCTGCTGAGTCGTAATAATAATTTTCTGTCATTTTCTCGAGGAAGGGGGTGAAGTTTTCCGAGAAAATTTAAGGAGGACGAAAGCGTATAAAAGTAATGGAAATGACAGTGAGCTAGACGGGTAGTGGTATTTATGGTATTTTATTTTATTTTATTGATTGCTTCGTTCAAACACTCAATCTCTCTGGTATCCTGTTGAATGTTTCGCCATTTGTCCGAAATGCCCTGGCACTGCCAGCTACTTTACTTTTCTCTCTCTTTTTTCTTTTTTTTTTTTTAACAAAAAGAAAAGATTGTAGAAAATATATGGTGCTTGAAATTTTATGTGAAAATCCAATTTTATTTTGTAAATTAATAAACTTTATTCCTAAAATTTGATTTACAAGTAATTTAATGTGTCATTTCTCTATTTAATAAAAGAGCAGGCCTATTGAAGCACTTGTTAAGACTTTAAAACTATATAATGTCTTTTGAAAACTATATTTTATGCTAAAAAATTTATTAAAAGAAATGATTTATTTATTAAAATTATTTAATAAAATATTTTTTATAATGCAGTTACAGAGCCTTGGCCTTCTGAGGACAGTACATAATCTTTAAATAGTGTTAGAAAATTTTTGAGGTGTTAGTATATACATTTAGAGACATCTAAACTACCTTTTAAATTTATATATTTCCCTTCTTCCCTTAACACAATTATTATGATTGTTTGTTTTTTAATTGATTATGTAATGAAATTTTATAGACATATTTATCTCACTATTTCACTTGAAAGTTTATGTTGTTTAGCCTTATTACATAGCATATATCCTCCTCCCTTTTCAGAAATTAAAAAATGAAAATATAATTACATATTTTAATAGCAATAACTCTTATTAATTTTGTTTATTCCTTTTACTATTTACTTAATTGATATTAATTTTTTTATTATGATAAAAATATTGAAAAGATTTTAAGATATCACATTTAAATTTCATTTTAACTGTTACAAGCAAAGCATCATGGCAATTCTAACTTATGGCATTCTTACGCATGCATAGTCATGAGTCATTCCATTCCCTCCATCTACTTTCTCAATTTTTTTTAAAATAAATAATTAAAGCATCTCATTCTATCATACCTCTCATTTTTGTTTAATATATGTTTAGAAAGATATTTATATTTATAAAGTTGTTCTATTTGAACCTCACTTTTTAACTTTTAAGGCCCCACTTTTATTTTTCTATCATTCTCCTCCAATCCAACCCCAGACCTCTCCTCTTGAGAATCCTTATTTAGTGTGAAAATTTTAGAAATTTATTTATTTATTAATTTTTTATGGCTGAATCTTCATGGGCAGAAATAAGACATCTCTTAGTCTTCTCTACACGCAGTCTTCTGCTATGATCACTTCAAGGTGCTCGAAAGAATAAGACAAGATAAGATTGGTTTAAATGTTAAATCAGCTCGCAGGCACAATAGCCAAATTATGGGCAAAATTCAAAAAATGACCCAAATTTAGGGACCTATTAAAAAATGATCTACTTCTACAAAATTTTCATGTCATGGTCCTTTTGACCGCGAAATTACCCAAATATCCTTATAAATTCAATTCAATCTTTAATAACTTCCAAAGAATAAGACAAGATAAGATTGGTTTAAATGTTAAATCAGCTCGCAGGCACAATAGCCAAATTATGGGAAAATTTTAAAAAATGACCCAAATTTAGGGACCTATTAAAAAAATGATCTACTTCTACAAAATTTTCATGTCATGGTCCTTTTGACCGCGAAATTACCCAAATATCCTTATAAATTCAATTCAATCTTTAATAACTTCCTTTATTTCCTCCACTTTCATAACCGTGATCTCCCATTACTCCTAAATTTGAACTCTAAAAAACTCTTGAATCAATATCCAATCAATCAACCCACAACCCATATCCCTCAAAGGGGCAAAAATCTCACATTTTCACGGAGGATAACAATTGGGGAAAGTTGGACGTAAGGAGGGGAAACTAGTGGACACCGACTGCTTGGGAAGGGTGAAATCACAACGGTTAGTCTCTCGTTCCTTCTTTTTTTTTGTTTTCTATTTGTCTTGAATGGAAATAAATCCATGTTAGATGCATGTTAGTTGCAAGAATAGGCAGGATATTTTGTATTGAAAATTTGAAATACTTGAAATTTGAAAATTAGAGATTTTGTTGGACTTTGATGTTGAATGAATACGTTTTCAGAGTTTAAGAATGTTTTTTGAGATAATTTGAAGTTGTCTGATTGATTGAGTGTATATTGTATGCGAAAATGGCTGAACTGTAAGTGTTTGATGACGAAGGTAAATGATGCCGAGTGTCGAACTCGCTTTCTAGTCTTGCACTCGACATCCGACAACTTGCAAGTTTTGGATGTCGAGTGTCAGATTTGTGAAATCTGACAACCGATGTCCCTTCATTTTCTGGTCTTTGAGTGTCGGTTACATAGAATCTAACACACAATAATGCTTCTCATGTAACTGACACTCAAAGACCAAACGACGAAGGGACGTCGGTTGCCGAATTTCGAGAATCTGAAAAGCTCGATACTAGATAGATGAGTCCAAAAACATGAGTCTGTCGGTTTTCTGAAATCGATATATGACGTCTTGTGTGTCGATTATCGGTTACTAAAAACTGAAAAACTCCCGCTATCGAACATCGATGTGTTGATTGTTGAGGGTTAAGTTTTTAGGTTTGTCAAGTGTTGTCAAGCAATTTGGTAGATTCACTAATTTTTCACTTTTTTTTTAATGTTTTCCATAATCTAAATGCTTATTGTATTGTTTTACGAAGGTTTGGACATGCAAATTAGCAGGGCTTACATTTAACCTAAAGAAGAGCGAGTATTACCACGTCGTAATCACTAATTTCGTGAGTTGGGACTTTATTCAGTGGATTTTGTTCCATTTTGACTGAGCGCCAACAGGACATGTTCCGCAATACATGTTTCAATTGCTATTTATAGATTCATGATCTTACATTTTTGTCCCAGCTAGTCCATAATGTATTGCTATGGGAGGTCGAGACAGTCATATATGATAACGAGATGTGGTTCCTTATTCAAGGTGAGGTATAACATAATTCAAAATTAAATTAAAATTTCTTATTATTTTTATCATTTGTACATCGTAACAAACAATAGTTTTGATCCTAGGGCGGCTTATTCTTTTCTCTGTACATGAGTTTAGACTAGTTTGAAGTTTGAAGTTTGTTGCTCAATTACCAAACATCCTAATGTCCAAAATCCATGCCTATTGTTAGATAGATATTTTGGGGGTATCGATATGCAGCTGATAGATTTTTATTCGTTGTTTTGAAACAGATAAGGATGTAATGAAGCTGACGGCATATTAAGTTATATAACCGCTTTTTGTAGGACAAGATCGGCGTCGGTTTGTTTTTGGATAGTTGTTGAATTTTATGGATACATTTGATAGGTTTAATGACTATCCATAGGGTTCAATTTCTTAGGATTGGACTATTAAAGAAATGAAGAAAGCGTTGGTTAGGAGATTGGAGAAGGAGAAGAAATGAAAGACTACCAAGAAGGGCAACGTGGAGAAGTATAACTTATAAGGGTGTCCATACGCTATACATGTATATTTAAATGTTTATAATTAATGTGAGCAGTATGTAGTTACTTATAATAGCTAATGGGTTTATAATTCATTAGTTTTTTTATTTACAAGTTTGGTTGTATGAGGTTGTGCCTTATATCGGTGATACATACGCCCGTGTAGATGATGTGTTCGTGTAGAAGATTCCACGGTTGTTGAAGTGGAAGACATTAAAGACCCCACCAGAGTAGATCATCATACGCAATGTGATTAACATTAGGAGGAAGGTAAGTGTACTCTTATCCAATTTATTCCATTTCGTTTTCGCATGTGTACATATTCATAACGTATTTAAACTTCATTACATTTTGGCGATGCAGACCCTTCTTTTGGTCATTTTGGAGTCGACTAAGACAAAGAGTTTCATGGATGGATACAGACCTTTACAAAGGTCATTGGGATGTGGAGAAGAACCCATTTACAATAGGCTACATCCGAGGACGCTCCTTTACATCAGGAGGAGTCTGTTGAACCACTTCAGGATGGGGAGCCAGAAGTCAAGCACCATAATGACCTAGGGGTTTTGGTTTCTCCTACACTTAAAGTTCTGGGACTGTCACAACCCTGGCTATGACCCCACCACGATCCTCATCACATGTCAATTTTTCTCCTCCATCAGGACATGGCCCATCTCCCTCACATGCAAATAGACTAGTCCACCAGATAGAACCACTTTTGCCACACATGTGCGCGCCACTAGTCTTCTACGCTGCCCGCATTCTCCATACATGTCTATAGTCATTCTGAGGTACATTATCACATCTCTTTTACAGTATCAAAAATTCATTTGGTTATGAATACTGAAATCTGAACAATTGTGATATAGGCTACACCACAGATTATCAACTTCCAGTCCACCGTCATTCAGGAATTAACGGGATTGAAGGATAAGGTTAAAGCACTTCAAGCAGAGAATGAGGAGATGAAAGAGCAAAACATTTAGATATTGACAGACAACAAGAAGATGTAGCAAAAGATGGGACTCTTTCGTCAGGCTATCATATTATTAGGTGGACATTTTGCCTACATAGATAAGGTACCTATTTCGATCATCATTTTACCATAAAATGCCTAATGTGCATCTGTGGTTTATTTCTCGATTGTAACATCTATTTGCTATGTAGGAGGATGATGATCCTAAGGATGATGAGCCTGACGATATCGACTTGATTGTCAATGGTTCACATAACAGTGTCCAGGTCATTGACCTACCTCCAACCGAATTTGTTTCTTTATAGGGTCGACTACTCTTTCCTGGAAAGCATAAGTGAAGCCCTTTCGTTAGCCCTCCAAGAAGGAACAAGCAGAAACTCCAGATGGAAAAGATTGTTCAAACTTAGCATTAGATTTTCCTTATCCTCATTATTGACCCCCCGACGTAGCTTCTAGTTCAGATCAACCCTGAGTTGCTCGACACCCATGCGACAGGTAGGCAGGCTGATGTGTCAGACTCTTTACATCAAACAAGGGTCCCTCTATTCGACCCACTCCCACACCTATTAGCGACAACGAGTTGGGGACTTTTGATCACTGGATGTCTATAAAGGTTGGAGACATCAACTTCGATATCAGCTTTGCTGATCAAGAGTTTTTCAGGATTTTGACTATTAGTGGGTTTTGGCTTGGATTTGAAGTGAGTGCATTATTTTTCTTAATGTAGCAATATTAATTACAAACACACGGTAATTATTGAGGACATTATTTTAACTCAGTTTCATATGTGCAACACATTGATGTGTACTTATAGGCATTATGTTGCCGATCAAAGGAGCTCGGTTACGACCTTGTGAAGAAATCCACAATCCTGGACATGACATTCTAGGTACGTCGTTGGATTTTGTTTTATGAGCATCGAACAATGCAATTAACCTCTCTTTATGTCAACGTAATTGGATTTTATAATGATTGCAGCCAATGGTGCAAGGTTTGTGGGAGCGATACAAAGATAAGTTGGATGACATCAACTAGAAGAATAAATAAAAGATGGTCCTGTACATTGATGGTTACAGTCCACTGGTCGGCTAGTCATGGGATGAAGTTGAATAGGTAGGCGAACATTTCACATATTAGTAAGTTTGTGCTTGTAGTTGGTCATGGTGTTACATCCTAACTTGTTTCTTTTATATGCAATTGTATGTTATGGTTAACCTTGAGGGTCAGCATTGGGTGGTGACGCACGTTGATTTTAATCGTTGGAACATTGTCATTTACGATTCATATATTTCCACCATATCTAACGAGATGGTGAAGGACACTTGCCATTATCTGGCCGAGATCATCCCACGGCTTTTGACAAAGGGTGAGTTCTGTGATCATGACTTTTCGCGCGATGCTTTCGACATTGAGCGTATCAAGGATCACGAATTGGTTCCTCAGTAGAATATCAGAGGTAGGGCATGCAGAGTATATGCATTGAAGTTCATGAAATATTTGGCTGAATGAGTGTCTTTCTCTAATGCTAAGGCATTCACTGAGGATACACTCTGGTAGAGGATGGCCTTGCATTGTTAGAGACATAAGCTAGGCGAGGCCCATTTTGATACCACCGTTGTGGCAAGACCAGTGGATGCAATAGCACATGCTACTGAGTAGGCTAACACCCAGCACAGTTTAGCGTATATATTTCATTTTTTTTTATTTTATACCATGACCTTGTACATGACTGTTAGGACATTTGTTCTGTATAGTTTAAAAATCATTTTGTTTATTGATGTGCAAGTAAATTAGTTGCAAAATAAATGACAATGACGATGGATAACTTAAGAGAACAAAGAAAACACTAAAGTGACAAATATAACAATTTTATTAGTAAATGTAGTTTAAAATTACATTACGATTTTACACCACAAGAACAATACAATCCAATCTCAAATTACGTAACGATTGCATAGCCTGAATTAAACTCCAAAATACAATCCATTTTAAGATAATATGCCAATTACACAGAACAAGAATAATACAATGGAAGAAAACATATGTACATGAAATGACCCCTAGTTTAAGTGCAGTGTCGAAGAGAAAACTCACGATTGATGTCGTGCGCATGCAGCAACATCTAAGGGGACTAGATTTTGACATGTTTGTCTATTACGCCTTGATCCCCTGCACTTGCCTCAACTGCACGATAAGTTAGATTCACCAATGAAGGGATCCGATTCGGCCTAGGTCGCTTTCCTAGTCTCCTTATCAAGGGTAGGAGCACTACTCTACCACTTATATTCTATGAAACCACCCAATCCTCACCTACCCTAACTAGAACAACAAGCAAAACAAATGCATGGAGCAACCATTCATTTGTGAACCACTAAGTACAGTAATGATGGCACATGAATAGGCTCATGTGCTTACAAACAGCTGATGCATGTGCATATGACAACTAGTCTAGATGAAACACTCTACACATGTAAGTCTAGGCATGCATGTCGACAACATTGACATGCTCATTTCCATATACCTCATACATAGTAAGCGAGATGCTACTAACTCTTATCCGATCACCATTTTTCAAACTGTTTCTTCATCAACTTGTTAACCCATAGAGCGAGATATAATTGTAAGTTCGTAAATATTTCCCTTCATAAAACCATTATTGAAGATTCGCCCGATAATCATTTGCCAATAGTGTAATCGAAAGGAAACAGGCATGTCTCAGACAGTTGTTCATAAACTCAAAGATATTAGTTGTCATTATGTTATACCATCAACCAGGAAACTAAGAAAAGATATGTTGTAGCTGGAGGCGTAAACACCACGGTTATATGTCCTTGCAGCTTGATTGAACATGCCTAATAAAGTCCTATCATTATGCCTAGCCTTCAAGTTTTCCTTAAGATGATAGGTGCAAAGGCTATGAAGTATAGTAGGGAAAACAGTAGAAACAACTCTTTCAATACTAGCATGGCGTTCTGAAATAAACGCTAAATCTTGGACATTTCTAACTACCTGATCGCGCAACTGTGTCATAAACCAATTCCAGGATTCATCATTTTAAGAATGACCACTTCTGAATGCCAATGGATACATTTGTTTATTTCTATCCATGCATGATGCCAAAAACATTGTACTTCTATATTTCTTCTTTAGGTGAGACCCATCTACTACAACAACTGGCCTAATAGATGTTACAAATCCCCCAATAGAAATGCCCAAACTCATAAAGAGTGCTTGAAGTGATCATTACCATCAATTTCTAAAGTTGTTCTAGCATCAGGTTTGCTTTCTTAACCATGCATATATAATGAGGGAGAAGTGTGAAGGATTTCTCATGAGATCCATGATGTTCTTCCAAAACTGCCTCTTTTACCTTTCATGCCTTGTTATGTGTGATGGTAACACCCAATGCCTCTCAAACATCAAACATAATGTCCTTGGGTCGATATATTTTGGATGCTTGAACGAATTTGTGATTTATATGTTTCCTAATAACAACGAAAATTGCTTATTTGTGATTCGGCTGGAGTCCAGCTCCCAAACACGTGTGTTGGTTGTTAAACTTCTTCACCTATAAGAAATTGGAATCTACTACTTTGGTTGCCCATAATCGCCATTTCAAAGATTGACTACGACATATGACCTCAAACCTTGTTGTGTTAGACTTAAACCTTAAATTGAAAGTTACATCATAATGCCAGCATCGATAGCTTCTCGCAAAGTTCTGTTTGCTATTAAAATCTGCCCAACCGTAACCTCAATTTTTTGTCCACTATAAATGATGTAGTATCATCATCAACTGTAGATGTCAAATACACAATAGGAGGCATCCACTGTCCCCAGCCCTAGCCCTCAATTGCACACCCCGGCCCCGAAAAATGCCTCAAAATTTTTTTCTGGGGCTAGGGTCAGATTTTCCAATAACCCAGGATTAAAACCCATGTTGCTTTTTTTTTTCCTAAATTCTAATGCTTACATATATATATATACATATATATATATATATATATATATATATATATATATATGTATGTATGTATGTATGTATGTATGTATGTATGTATGTATGTATATAGCCTATAGCCTAATGGTAGCACCCCGTTTCCATCTATATTGGGAGAAGGGTTCAAACCCCAAGGGCTACAGAAAATTTTTGACAAAATTTCCTTGGACATGGGCTGGGCTTGCATATATATATATATATATATATATATGTTGTAGTGAAGTTATACTCGAAATGGCCTATAGCTCAGTGGTAGCGGGCCATTTCCATCTACATTGGGAGAAGGGTTCGAACCCTAGGGGCTACAAAAAAATTTTAACACAATTTCCTTCGACATGGGCTGGGCTGGGTTGGGCGCATCTAATGGGTATTAAACTAAAAAAATCTTAACAAGATTTGGGCTAGACTGGGCTTAAATTTAAATAAAGGGGCGAAGATAAGAATTAAAAACTAAGAGGACTTGAAACATTTTACATAATCTAATTTTAAAATTTCAATTACATACCCTGGATTTAATTTGGGGTCCTTGGGCTGGGGTAGAAAATTTCTCCCCGGCCCTGGATGTTCGGGTTTTCTGAGTCCCCAACCCCGTCCGGGTCAAATTGCCACTCTTAATCCACCTGAATGTGTCTGCTCGATGCTCATCATTTTGAGGACCCAAATTTGCATCTTCTGCAATGAAACCTGCACCCAGTCCTGCATCTTGTCCTTCAGATGGAAGAGGAGGAGTTTATTGAATAGGAGTGGGAAAGGTCAAAGGCACATCCTGGTTTAAATCATTCACAACCTCTGTGCAGCCATCATTAGGGTTATGTAAACTATTAACCAAACCTTCATTTACATTTTGATAATCGACGCTATCATTTCCATCATCATCATTGCCATCTAAACCATCATTCAAGCCCTAGCAGTCATCAACTCATCTTCATCAGCACCATCCCTATCATCACCATTACTCCCAATATTGCCTAAGCTCTCAAATTCTCTAAAGCTCTCAAGGTGACGAACTAGCCTTAATGGGAATGATTGATTCAAACCTACATCTCTTGAAACACCAACTGATTGATTCACTGCATGCCCGGTAGATTGCTGAAATTTAAGGCCAACCTTTTCATTAACTTTTGGTTGTGCACAAACAAGACTGGACTCACTTAATTGGTTACTTTCACTTGCTGAACAAAATAAAAATGGATGAGAAGAACTCCACCTCTTTGTTAATGGATAAGATTATGACCTTGTTTTTTACTTGTCCCTATCTTAAACTGTGATGATTAGTGGTGTATATGACTACTGGTCCTCCAAACTATAATGTATGAAAAAACAAACATCTTTGTTAGTCTCAATAGGGGTTGACAATAGTGAAGGACCCTTCGAAGAGAATTGAACAGCTAAACTTATGCTTTCCTTACTCATATCCCAATCCATTTCTGCACTTAAACATTCAACCAACTCATTGTAAGCATTACACCTAGGAATTATCGATAACTTAGACCTCCTACCCGTGTACATATAACCACCATTATGTTGCATCTTCCAAGAACCATTGTCCAAGATCAAAATGCATAAATTTTCCATCTTGATGTAATAGACATGTCGAAAATCATCCCCGAATATAGAATTCATGAAAAAAAATGCATACAAGTAAAAGAAATAAGAATTCTGCCCATCCGCTCGATGAAGCTTGACATACACTGTCAGGCAATCGGACACTCGACAAAACTTGACATGAGACATATAAGACTCACGTGATGACGACTGCCCAACAATCTTGAAACTTGACACAAGACACTAGACATATAAGACTCGACAAATCTCGACACTAGACATGTACCTCAAAATGTGATGTCGAGCATCAACCATACACATTTGAGATATTGATACACGGTCATCGGTGAGGGAGCTCAACGCTAGATAACATGTGTCTAGCATTATCGAGCTATCTCATCTGACAGAAACCGACACTAGATATCTTATGTTGGACACAGCGCTCAACAGAATAGAGTGTCGAGTTGTCGTCTTCCTTAGCCAAATATCCAGTTCTTCACTACAAATTCCAATTTTTTTCCACCGACATTACTAAGAACACTTCACCTAAGCTAAGTTCACTCTTTTCTACATACTACCATGTTTTTTTTACAACAAATAGTTAAACAACACAAAATGTATGAACTAAATCAAGAAAAATTTAGTTAGAGAGAGACTTCTTACCTTTTGGAGCTTAGTTCTTGAACATTGGTGGATAAAAATGATAAAGAAAGTGCGATTTTGCAATAATTTGAGCTAAATAGAGATGCGTAGAAGATTGCACAAGGTGGGGCAACAAACGAAGGGGAAAAGCGAAAAATTACATGACTTGTTGCCTTATTTAATGAAAACAGGTACTCAGATAAATCACGAGCAAAAGGGCCATGGCATGACAATTTTATAGGATTAGGTTATTTTTTAACAGGCCCCTAAATTTGGGTTATTTTTTTAAATTTTCCCATTATAGTAAGTGGCACTAAGAGCTAAGAACTTGTCTATTTAAGCTTATTTCCCATGGGTTTTTTTTCCTTTTCATGTTTATTATCAGATGCGATTACAAATACAATTTGTGTTCAAGTGGAAGACTACTCCTGAAGATCAATCATCTAGCCCAACAACTCAATTACGCTCAAGTTTATCATCACATCCAAGAGACTCTGTGAATTAATTTGGTTAATGTATCAGACTGCTTTAAATGTAGTTAAAAGAAAATCATAAAATTAAATAGAGGATTATAATTCTTTTTCTCTTTTTAATAATTTTATGTGGACTAAAATTGGCACAATAATTTTTAAAAATAAAAGTGGGGGTTGAAGAGTTAAAAAGTAGGGGTTGCATAGAACTACAAATTTATATATTTATTTGCACGGGTGGATATTTACTTTGAAATTGGGGATCCAAGCTGAGAAAACCAAAGTGTTAGGGGCTAGCAGAGAAAAAAATTGATATTTTAGGGTCACAATTTCAGAAATTTGCTGTGAAGTTTAAAAGTTTTTTTTTTATTTTTTTGTAATTTTGCAAGGCAGACCTCCCCGCGCCACCAAACAGATCTGCCCCTATTTATTTGGTTGTTTTTGGGTGATATATATTGCTTGTTACTCGTTTGTCATTCTCGTTTAAAGAATTATTTCTATTTATTTCAAATCGAATTTGGCGTTTTATTGGTTATTAGATTATATACAGTGGGTAATATCTTTTAATTTTGAACTAATAAATTTTTAATATATTATAGTTAATCTGATCACTAAAGACTGCCTTTATAATATTATCAAGCTAGCAAGGCGTCCATAGGATCTTGATATTATCAGGCATAAAATATCTTTTCTTCCAATGATTAACTATAACACTTAGGATTATTTGGGTAATAATATCAATTACCTGTAAAAAAAAATATATATATATATATTTTCATACATTTTTAATATGCTTTCAAAATTACCATAGCGAATTTATAACAAAGAAATGCCTGATAAACAAGGGCGTAGCCGAGGGGCGCTGGGCTAGGCGGTAGCCCTTCGAAAATGAGTTGAAAATTCAAGTATGCATGTATATGAATTTTAAAAAAAATTATATAAAAAATTTATAAAAATTAAAATTGAACCAAATTAAGTCTTAAAAAGAATATAAAATCTCTAAAATGATAATGAGACTAACTAAAACATTTAGAAATACTAATCATTTTATTTTATATGATTACAAGTTATACCTATATATCTAATAAATTTTTTTTTTTGTAGACGAAGTTGAGTTATTATAAATCACTTTATAACATTTAGATATTATGAATCATAAGAATAAATTATAATCAAATATTCAAACAAAAGAAAAACAATTATTTCATTTTTTATTGATAATATTTAGTTTATATTGTGTAGGATGGTTATATTAATAGATTTTATCATAGTGATTTTAAACCTTTATTTAGTCTGTCCAAATTAAATTCTTAGTTAAGGTCATCAAATAGTTTAAAAATACCCTAAAAAAATTTCTAGCTATGCCACTGATGATAAACATTTGATAGTCATAGACAAACAGTTTTATATGAAAATTCTATGAATTTTACAAGTCATATATATCTTAACGAAGCTTTTGAGATTTATAGGAAAGACAAATAATTTCTTTTTTAATAAATAAGCCTTTTAAGTTAGATATCCAAGAGTTTCACATTACTAATGACACACTTGAATTTAAATTTTAATAGATGTTAATTAATACAATATTTCACCGTTAGAGATTAAAGGAGAGTTTTAGTCATTTCGTAGTTAAGTACTCAATTTGATCATGCCCAAGATAACTAATTGCATCTATCCTTTTTTTTTTTTTTTTTTGCTTTCCACTCTTATTTTCTTCTTAACAATGTGTTTTTTCCTTCATTGCTTCCATACACACGGAATCTTTTTTCATTGCAAATAAAATCCGCCAAACATAAAATTAGAATAATTCTCGATTATTTAATATATTACAAAAGTAATATTTTATCTGTGCACAAAAGACGTTGATATATAACCGAAGTTTCGTCTCTTTGTGCCTAGAATAAAAAATAAAAAAAATAATAATAAAGGTTTTATTACTTGGACATGAGTTGTCTAAGTAGAAATCCCAAACAAATTAAAATGAAACCCCTAAATTCAATTCATTGATAACGCAGCGTGTAGCCGCCTCACTGTCTCCCTGGCCTGGTGCAGTGCCAATATTAGTAGTTTTACTTCTTTTCACCTATTCCAAGTGTACTCTTCACACTGCTCACAGCACCCTGTGCCATGTTCACTACCTTCTCTCCGGTCTGCACAAGCCCAGATATTCAATTGTGAACAAACTCTTTTGAACAACACATTGCAAATATTTAACGATAATGGAGCTTTTTCGAAGAGAGTGTATATATGAGTACTGGAAAGTGATAATAAAAGCAAGAGAGATGAACCTGATGGAGAAAATCACTTCGCTCCTTCTCTTGTTGAATAGATTGTCTAGTTGATTCTGATATATTTGCTGTACTATCCTTAGCTGCATTTGCTACATTTTCTGTGTTATCCGTAGCTGCATTCGCTGCATTTTCTGTACCTTCTTTAGCTGCCTTTGCTGTTTCTTTACTCGACTCTACAATCTCTTGTGCCTTACCCTGCAAAAACCACGGCCCAATAACAAGCACTAAACTTAAAAAAAAAAAAAATTAAAAATACAGTTTCTTTAATCCTGACCTTCGATGTATAGTACAAATACTTAGTAATTTCATAAGTGACGACCAATCAGGACACAAACAGGATTTAATAGTTAGGAGCTACATAGTGAAAAAAATAAAATAAATCAAAAGAAAAATAATGATTAAAAGGAAGTTATTATTTGTTATGCAAACTTTTGTAACCATTTTGACTCCTCTCAATTATATGTACGAAAGAATTGCAAAAATGTATCCAAACTAAAGGGATGTGTTGAAAAAATATCAGATGCTAAAAAGTTAGATGATATGATCTCAATTCGACAACTTTACAATATCTTTTCTGATGTCGAAGGTGTTAACAAAAAAGTAGGAACTATAATGATTATCTAGCCAAGGCATGTGAAAAACATTGTCCTTAAGGTTAGATTTCGTCCCTTTAGTACAGTATCCTAGTGTGAACTTAAGTTTCAAGCGCTCTAACCTCCAAGATACAAAGACCTAGTTTTGTAAGGGTGTACTCCCAATACCAAACTCTAGAACAACTAGGAAGATAAAATCTCTCATAACTAACATTATTAGTGGAATAAAAAAAAATCTCTCTTTGCAGAGAGAAAATAGCCTATATGAGAGGAGCTAAATAACGTGCTTTTGAAAGGGCCTTCAGATAATTTACATATATGACCTTGTTGTTTATTAAACTATAAAAAAAATATAATGTCACATGTATTATATTTACTACAAAGTAACCAACAAAGTTATTATAAAATAAATATATATATAATTTAATAGCAATCAAATTGATAACGAACAAAATTAAAAATAAGTTTTACCAACAAAATCCTCATATAATTGTGTATATTGAAATATTATAAAAGTATACAACAATCCCCCTCTATTTCAAAATACACAAAATTGGTTAAAGAGAAACTTTAGAATCCAATGCATATGAACTGGTGTCTTGTAGCTATTAACCAGTCATTTGACAACTAATCGTGTCCTAGAGCAACTTGGTCAAACATAAAGTTTCTATGAACCAATGTCCCTTTTGTCTAAGTCAGAGGATTAGTTACCCGAACTAAATTCTACATAAATTATTTGTTCTGCGATTTGGCACTTTAATGGTCCTGTGTCTTCTTGGAGTTCAAAAGAAGAATAATGATTAAAAGGAAGTTATTATTTGTTATGCAAACTTTTGTAACCATTTTGACTCTTCTCTGAATTATATGTACCAAAGAACTGCAAAAATGTATCCAAACTAAAGTGATGTGTTGAAAAATATATCAAATGCTAAAAAGTTAGATGTTATGATCTTAATTCGACAACTTCACAATATCTTTTCTGTTGTCAAACGTGTTAACAAAAATTTAGGAACCATAATAATTATTAGGTCAAGGCGTGTGAAAAACATTATCCTTAAGGTTAGATTTCACCCCTTTAGGACAGTATCCTGGTGCAAACTTAGGTTTCAAGCGCTCTAACCTCCAGGATACAAAGACCTAGTTTTGTAAGGGTACACTCCCAATACAAAACTCTAGAACAACTAGGAAGATAAAATCTCTCATAACTAACATTATTAGTGGAATAAAAAAATCTCTCTTAGTAGAGAGAAAATAGCCTATATATGAGGAGCTAAATAACGTGCTTTTGAAAGGGCCTTCAGATAATTTACAAATAAGATCTTGTTATTTATTAAACTATAAAAAATATATATAATATCACATGTATTATATTTACTACAAAGTAACCAACAAAGTTATTATAAAATAAATATATATAAAATTTAATAGCAATCAAATTGATAACTAACAAAATTAAAAATAAGTTTTACCAATAAAATCCTCATATAATTGTGTATTTTGAAATATTATAAAAATATACAACAATTCCCCTCTATTTCAAAATACACAAAATTAGTTAAAGAGAAACTTTAGAATCCAATGCATATGAACTGGTGTCTTGTAGCTATGAACCAGTCATTGGACAACTAATCGTGTACTAGAGGAACGTGGTGAAACATAAAGTTTCTATGAACCAATGTCCCTTTTGTCTAAGTCAGAGGATTAGCTACCCGCACTAAATTCTACATAAATTATTTGTTCTGCGATTTGGCACTTTAATGGTCCTATGCCTTCCTGGAGTTCATGAGTGCTATAGAGATGCCTGCCTAACCTCTCATAAGAACTTACCCAATTTCACACTCATATAGGCGAACCTCCATCAAGTGTGTGCTATAGTTTCACACACCACTATACATTAATTGGGCTATGGAGTTCATTAAGAGCATGCATGCATATATATATATAACTCAACCTTTTCTCACTACAGTCAACACTATCTTGCCATAGAGAGAGACTTCTAAAAGAAAAAAAAACATAGCTAGGTTAAAAATTGATAGTGTTATCAAGAAAACAAGTGACTTCTTATTAACCTTATGAACCTACTTCATGGGATCTCTAACCACATAGGTAGGGGTACCATCACTCTTGCCTTATGATCTAGGTATAATCCTCTCCCCCTTGACATTTTAACCACTAGATCCTATTTAGTTTCTCTCTCTCTCTCCGTCTCTCTTTCTCATTAGAGAATTAGCCATACATATCTCTAACCTCAAAAATCTAGGGTCATAACCATATAATCAAGCAGCTGCAATATAATTCTCTATCTTATACTCATATTTGCATTTTCCATTAAGAAAATCTCTTTCCTAATCATAGCTTGATAATAAATTAAGGAGAACGTAAGTTAATGCGAAGATGTACTAAATGTTTATATATAAACCATTTAACTCCAAAACATGCCTTTTAAAGCGATCGACATGGTTTCTATGGTAGACATGCCACATATTATTACTTGGTTAATTTCCAAGCAATACATCTCCACCAATTAAAAAAACAAAGCTATTAAAAAAATTGTTATTTGTGATCAAAGTAACTTCTCAAAATTGGCGGAGCCTGCTAACTTGAATCCAATAATCAGTGGTGCCTTTCAAAATTTGTAATTTTTTTTTTGTCAAAGACTTACAAAATAATTATGAGTTTGATGTCAGATATAATACTATACGTCAAAAGTATAAGGCTACCATGATATGGATATACTTAGATTGTGCTACATATTATTCTATAATCTCCTTAATGTCATGCATGATCTATGAATCAAATAACTCAAACAAAATTTCATAAGAATTGATAGAAAGAAAATAATTTTCTTTTCCATGCTTTTCCAAACAAACATTAATGAAAAGCTATTATTTATAAATCCATGCTAGTTTTGGAGACATACATAAATACATGTCATATCATATAATTTGTGTATTTTGAAATATATTAAAATAAAATACAATAATATTCCCCCTCTATTTCAAAATACTCAAATTGATTACAAGCACCAAAATGCACGAGCAAGTCCAAGACAACGTACAATATAAATATATAGCCTTATTGATCTTTTCTTATGCCTTTAAACTTAAAAGCAAAGTTTCGTTCATAATACATAATCATAATACTATTAAAACTGTAGCAAATCCCAAGATATATATTGCACAATCTAGATCTTGTCAGCTCCAATTTTATTTTTGATATGCTTTGGTGTAATTGCAAGCTTTTCCAGCCAAATCTCATATATATATATATATATGTTAGAGGCCAAGAATAAACTGTAAAAATATCTCCTCCAGCACACCGTGACCTGTGCACATACGAAAAAATACAAGTCCAACACCTCCGATATAAAAATCAAAGCGATTTCACATGCAAACACACAAACAAGAGAGATGGAAAATAACAACAACAACAACAACAACAATATTCATGTAATCTTCTTCCTATTACACCAATGACAATTAGTTAATTCAATTTAAAGTAATAATAATAATAATAACAACAATTGTAGGACTCCCATAAACTACTAATCCGTATATAAAAATTTGAAACTCTATATTGATTGATTAGCCGGTGATTTTGACTATTGAGAGTAGTTTACCTGGGAGCGTGCCTTTACTGTTTGATTCAACATCGACTCAAAAAGATAAAAAGATTTGAAGGTGGAGACCGACGAGAGGAAAGAGAATTGCAGATGCCCCAGAAAAATTCAAACGCTCCTCCCATGCGTTAAAAAATAGACTTAACAATTCCTGTAACAGCCTCATTGAATGCAGTCACCTTAGAGAGGTCTATATGTTTGTAGAGAGAGCAATCAGAAGACGCAACTGTGATCATGAAACACGCCATCTCCTCCCTCTAAAATCTGCTCTAGGCTCAACCAGAAGGAAAGAAAGAAAACTCAGGAAAAAAAAAGTAATAATATCTATTTCCCTCCTTTTTGCATCTCTGCCGCACAACCTTTGCTTCTCCAATAAACACAAAAGCCCATGCAAATTGAAGCTCTTGCAAGATCGGTGTCTCTCACCTTTATTTTTGTGAGTGAAATTAAACGCACCTCTATTTGGCTACTCAAAATCTAACCTTAAGATTGTTAACAAAAATTCAGGGGCCATAATAATTATCAGGTCAAGGCGTGTGAAAAACACTATCCTTAAGGCTAGATTTCACCCCTCTAGGACAGTATTTTGATGCAAACTTGGGTTTCAAGCGCTTTACCCTTTAGGATACAATGACCTAGTTTTGTAAGGGTGCAGGCCCAAAACAAAACTCTAGAATAACTAGGACCAGTTATGGATCTAATTCTCCATGAAAAGTCAAAAATTCTGCATATTTTGACCAATTCAAGGAAAAAAATGGGGTTGCTCCTTCGGCAAAACTGGGATAAAGTTGAGCCAAAAGATCCCGATTCAAGATAAATTGATGAGAAAGCGGGATCTCTTTAGGATCTACTCTAGCGTTTAGAATTGATTAATCGGTAAAGATACATGTACTTGATGCCCCATCCAAGAAAGAGACCCAAGACCTAGCAGCCCTGCTAAATGGTGATTCAACATGGATTCGACATCCTGAAACCAAGGATTCAACATGGATTCGACATCCTGAAACCAAGCCAATTTTGGAGCACCTTTGTGATAATGGAACCAACTAATCAAAATACTAAGATTAGGGTGAATAATTATCAAAAAATTGATGAAATTAATAAGAAAGGTTTTGGGATAAAAAAAACCTCTCCCAGTAGAGAAAAAATAGCCTCTATGAGGAGAGCTAAATAATTTGCTTTTGAAAAGGTCTTTAGATAATTTACATATATGACCTTATTATTTATTAAACTATAAAACAAAAAATAATATCATATATATTATATTTACTATGAAGTAACCAAAAAATAATATCATATATATTATATTTACTATGAAGTAACCAACAAAGTTATTATAAAATAAATTAATAGCAATCAAATTGACAAATATCAAAATTGAAAATAAGTTTTATACCAATAAAATCCTCATATAATTGTGTATTTCGAAATATTATAAAAATATATAACAAAATATTCATGTCTATAATTCAAGAGTCCAAGGAGACTCATCAAGTTGTCGAATATTAGATGCCAATAAAAAAATATATTGGTGTTGATACGATGTAGTGGGTCAATTGGAATAAAGGAAGCTTTAGAAGCACGAAGTGTTCGTGCATTTTGTTGAGAATATGTATTTAAATATTTCTAGAAGAATAAATCAGCATATTCACCAAGATAATGACTAGTCTCCAAAGCCCATTCGGTTTTGTGCAATTTGATTTGTGTATAAGATAAAAAGATGCGTTTAGCCTTAATCTCTTTTCGGAAGAAAACGACAAACTACATGAAGTTTAAAATATTAAAGAAATGGAAAGACATAAAATAGAAATAAAATAAAAGGCCGTGACAGTCTCCGGCTGGGCAGTGGCATTCGTCGACCGGCTGCATCCATTCCGCATCACGATATTTGATCACAGCTTCTAAATTTTCAGTCTTCGTTGTTTTTCAACTAAACCCAATAATTTGGGTTGCTTTTAAATTTTTCCTATTTGTACTTTATAAATATAAACAGCTCATATTGAAGGATTGAAAACAAATATGTATCACACAAATATAATTTCTTACTAATTACTATTCTCTCGGTTTCCCCTCATTTTGTATTAATTTCTCTTTGTCCAAACGACATAATTAAATAAATGATTTCAAAACGAAGTAGACAACGTCATGATCTAATTTTGATCATGTTTCCTTACCCGGGCGTGGCCTTCGGTTTGTCCCGCGTTAGCAGATTGTTGCATATGAGACATATTTTCTCGTAAAAACTTATGTCAATAAAATTTGTTTTTCGACTTGAGATGTGAATTAATTTTCTCTTTGATTTATAGAAATTTTCCTGGGTTGTAAAGCGAATAATTCTGCTATTATAATGGAATTATTTTGTTTTGGTCTAAGTTGAGATGGTCTTCTTGGAAGAGAGGAATATGCATTTCCAAAAATATATGCAATTATGCATTAGTGAATTACCAGCAAAAGAATAATGTTTGGCTCTGGAGAAGCAATAGGATTTCAAAATTTCTCTCATTAATTAACGTTTGACTATCATTTCCCTATAAAGGTCGACTAATTCAGAGTTGCTTTATGAAGTTATTTTCGAAAAAATGAATTTTATAATTTGTATTGTGTCATGTTATATCTAAAACTCATTCCTAATTAAAATTTTCAATTGAGTTAGCAAAATACTAAATAATGGATAATTACAATGTTATTCAATTTAATTAATTGTTTTATTTTTTTACCTACTCCGTAATATGTTGCCGACTCATATTGTATAAAATGGATGTAGCTAGAGATAAATTGTAAATATAACATTTCTCATTTGTGTTTGGATAATAGTATCATTGCTATCATTTTTTGAAAGTTGTATTTTAACATAAACTTAGCAAATATATGGCAGTAAATTTTCGAAAATATATGTAAGAAAAAAAAAGTGTTTCATATAATTTTATATAATAATCAATCCTTCCTTCTTAACAACATTCCAATTTTTTTTATTAATTTATTTTAGCCGATTTCTTTCCCAAAAGATCTGAGGGATAGAACCTGTACAAATATGAATTATTATACTAATAATTTTGTGTTATGAGATTAGTTGTATAATTTGATTATATTTATATTATTCTTATTACAAAACTTTGTTAATATCCTTAATATTATTTTTTAAATTTTAATAAAAGTATAAAACAACTGAAAATGTTTTATATTTTAAAGAATTTCTATCATAATAATACTGAAAAAATTTTGGAGTCCCACCTTTTCGGTGTTGTTATGTGAAAACAATAAATAATTTTACACATACAACTAATTTCAATAAGCCGGTCTGTTGCAATCTTATTATATGATTGATTACCATATCATTTTTATATAATTTCTTTGGTTTAGTAGCTAGTTTTTGTCCCTAATTAAGTTGTATGAAGTTTGATAGTATGTGCAATATTTACTCAAAACAATGAATCCAAAATTAGTTTCTCATTTTCATATAAAAATAACTGTATTTATTAAACATTACTTTGTATCGAATTAATTGTGACTTAGGGAGATTAACACAATAACCACGGCCTGAAGCTAACTCTCAGGTATGAGTTTTATAGCTTTTAGGATACATACGAACAGGGGTACATAATGCGTGCGTGATCCATAAAGGTTAGGGCTTTTGATTATCTAACAAAAGTCGATTAAAAGGTGCAAATTAAATGAGACCTTTCTAGTTGTCTAAAAATATTTTCTAAAAGCAATTATTACAAACTCTTTTCTTTTTCTTTTTTTTTTCTTTTATTTTATTAAAAAAACAAAATTATTTTAGAAAATGAAAATGAGCACAACAGCTTTCCAAGCTTCTGAAGTAAACTATCACGCGCTAAAAAATGTTTGCGTGGCTTGGAAGAATAAAAGGAGAAGATTAGACCTTGAAGCGAAAGTGATATTCAAGTTGCCAATTGATCATTATCTCCAAGTAGAATGCCTACTTATTCGTTACTGCCAAGCTTTGTTTTAATCAAGACACATGTGGAAATATATTATGTATTTTTTCAAATTTTTAAAATTTCTTTTTGCTCCCTTACTTCTAATCATTTACAGTTACACCCTTATTAAAAAAATTAAAACTAATTTTTTTATTGTCTCTCTCTCTTTCTCTATTTTATTTTTAAATCAATAGTCTATCAAACTTATATTTTTATAACTATATTATATATAATATTTGAATAATGTCTTTCTCTTTATAATTTGTATGTATCAAATTACGTGAAATTAGTAAACTTTATATTTAAAAAAAAATTATGCTTGAGTCTTTTTATTATTTTTATACATTTATAACCTTTTTGGATAAAGTGTAATGGTTATTGTAAATTAATAATTTGTAAAAAAATATGGAGACATATTTTAAAAGAAAAAATTATTTTTAAGTTGACATCATCATGTCTAAAAAAAATATTAACAATTCAATAGAAAGTTATCTTGAAACAAGTAGTAAATGTTTGCTTGTGAATTTCAAACATAGAAGCTGAAATTTGGATTATAATGTTAATCTATGAATATAAACAAAAATATTTTTTTATATATGACAATGAGATAATTCTGCTATGTTTTTTAAATATAAATACTCGTCAATGATAATAATTATTATGTATTTATAGAATAAATTATTAAGTATTAGTATTTTATACTTTGATTATTGTATTAGGATTATTTAATTTAGAAATATAAGATTCATTATGTCTACTATTTATATGTATTTTTTAATAAATTCTTATATACGTTGAGGTTTAAAAAAAATTAATTTTAAAATATAAAGGTACCCCCTCTAAGCTAAAATCCTAGGTCTGCCACTGGTACAACTAGTCTTGCTTGACACAAGAATCACAATTTTATTTAAGTTCAAGATTGGAATTTTTTTAAGAAATTCAAATATAAACTTTTTGCATGCAATTTGAAGGATAATCTAGTCATTAAAAAAAACGGTGTTTGGTTTTAGGTCTGAAATTTGAATTTGAAATTTGAAGTGTGTTTTGTTATTCCATTTTTAGGTTCAGATAATTTTGACTCAATAGAAAATACCGAAATTTTTAACTTTAATGCCAAATGTAAAATGTTGTGAATGATTCTTTGAATGTTGAGTTTCCATATATCCTTATATTTTTAACTATTTGCTATTTGACAAATCCCTTTATCATTCCCCATTAAGTTTTTAAGACTTAATTATTTAATTATTACAATTCTAGTCTTAGGTAGACTTTTTAATTAATTAGATAAATAATTTTCACATATATTTTTATTTTAATTTTTTACATCATTAATAAGATAGATATACTAACAACGCGTTAAATTAATATTAAAAATTCTTTTATAACGTACTAAATTTTTAATTCATTACATTTGTACAAATTTAGTATCAGATAATAGACAGAGAATTTGACACTCAGACAGAATCTAACCATTGATAATAGGCATACGACACTCGATAAAAGACATCCGACATCTAGCAAATAATATCTAACATTCGACAACAAACACCTAAAAATATAAACTAAAATGAATTTTCTGCATCCGTTAAGAGCATTAGGATAATTTTCAAGCAAAAAAGTCATGACATCTAAATTTTTAAAAAAGTCTCAATTTTTCAACTGAGCCTCTTAATCTGGGTCTATTTTCATAATTCCCTTAAAAAACAATGCAAAACAACATAGGAAAATGAAGACAAACATAATATTCAAACTTTTTTTTAATTCAAACTCATTTAGATTTTAATCAAATTTAAACCAATTGAAAAATTCAAACAAGACAAAAACAAACATCAAACACCACCTTGATGTAATATTTTAATTGAGTTATTTACACATTGATCATTCCGTGCTACAAATAACTTTTAGTGTGATATTACTGCTTATTAGATATAATCATTCGGATTTGTCCAAAAGCTTCTTTGTTAAACGGATAATATTTTGTTATAATCAAACTAGGATTTGTAGGAATGAAATAGAGAATAAGATCTATTATTATCTTCTCCCCAGAAAAAAGAAAATTGGATTTACCTAGTCTAGTCAGTAATAACATTGCTTTGATAACCTTGATTTCATGATTTTGGTTGGTTGAATTTGTATAGGTTAGAAATATTTTATTAAATTGAGCAAGTTGCTTAGTAATATTATATCAAAATTTGCAATTCATGTGACATGGGCACATGATATTGCCAAGAAAAGTGCTACTCCCATAACAATTCATGTGAGAATGACTATGTGCCGACTCATTGTAAGCCGCTAATTGAGAACGTAGCGATCGCCCACGTGAATGATACTAACACCTGCTCAGAAAATTAAACGATCATCGTCATCTTTGCCCATCAACATTTATACAATATCAGAATAAAAGTCAAGAACAAAGTGAAGCTCTACTCTGAGTTGTGTTGTTTGTCTCTCCTGCAACATATAAGAAATACATTTTATTATGTGTCATCTGCTAGTTGTTCTAGTGGGCGACAAGTGGTAAATAATTTGATAAGGATACTTAAAATCTCCCTTCCAATCGTCATGTGATCATTAAACCTGCATAATTAATTATATAACTTAGTTCCATTTAGATTCAGCTTTATTTACAAGTTTGGGTACGCTTAAAGTGACACGACCCGCCCCTAGCTACACGGGCAAATCATGCCTAAAACTGTTCACTAAGAGAACGATCCTTAATTAACTATTTTCCCACACTTTTTGCTCTGCCATTTTTTTTTTTTTTTTCAAAGTGGCAGAGCAAAAAGTGTGGGAAAATAGTTAATTAAGGATCGTTCTCTTAGTGAACAGTTTTAGGCATGATTTGCCCGTGTAGCTAGGGGCGGGTCGTGTCAATTTGGTATCAGAGCCTAGGTTATAGATTCTGATTTTTTTATGACTTGTGAAAGTAGTTTTCAGCATTGATATGTAAAGTATTATTTTTAAAGATAAGTATGCATCGTTGTGGCCTTTGTACGAGACTTATAAAGAGTAGAAAGCACCTCCTGTATTGTAAGTATCCCTAGTATGAAGTAGTGATAAGAGTTCTAAGCGATTGTTAGCGCTCAGAAAAGGATTAAGTAATTGTATCTCTAAAAATAGTTATTCTTCAGTACATCCTTGATGCTCGTATATTCAGCACGAGTATGCTTCACTCGTTTCATATTTGACCACGAAGCTAACATGGTTGGAAGTAGTTTGACTTACGAGAATGGCTTATGTGAATTACTGAAAGGAAGTATGAGCTTAATAACCATGTTTAATTCAACTACGATTATAATTTCGAGGACGAAATTTTTTTTTTAGGGGGGTAGTGTTGTAATGCCCATTGGGCTATTGGGCTTGAAGAAGGCCCAGCCCAACCCATTTTTAATAAAAATAAATAATAAATAATAATAATAGGAACAGGAGGGAGAGGAGGAATCGGGAGAGAGAGGAAGATTTTCACTATTCACGCCGGTTACTGTTCACCGTCGTCTTTGACCGGTGATTCCGGCCGTTTTCCGACGAGTCTCCAACCCTACGATATATCATTTTGAAGCTTGTAATGTCCTCTTTCCATCCATATATGTGTTGTCCTTGGGTTCTTCACCGTTTTTGCGGATCGAAGCATGGAAGCCGACGGCTTCCTATGCGTTTTCCGGCCAAAATCCGGTGAGTTACCGGTAAATCTTTACATTAAATTAAAGCTTGTTCCATGCTCTTTCTAACCATACCAATTTTGTTACATGTTGATATGCGAATTTTACAAATCGGAGAGAAACGAAATTCGGTCACTATTCACTCGCCGGCGACGACTTTCCGGCGATATTTCCGGTTATGATTTCCGACCATCAAATAATTCTCATAACATTATTCATCCATAAAAGAGCTTAAATTCAGTGAGTGGATTATGTTTCGAGAATTTTATATTATATTAAAGTGTATTAAATTTATGGTTTTTCATATAATTTAAATTATTAGTTTAATTAATTGAGTTATATTAAATGTTTTAGAATAGATAATAATGATTTATGTATTTTGAAAATAAATGTGTATAAATATTAAATTTTAGATAGAAGTGATAGTTATGGGTAGTGCTAATAGATTAGTTTTTGAATATATATAGTAAGCTTTATTTTAATAAGTTTGGATACAATAGAAAAATGAATCGAAAGTGGAAGTTGTAGAATGAATATATTTTATATGTTAATTGAAAGTAGAAAGTTTTTGTTTGTTATTGGGAAATAGACATTTATAATTAAACGAATTTGTATAGAAAAATTGAGGTATTTAGTTATTTTCCTTAAATAAATACATATGTTGAAGAAATAGTGTTTTTGATTTATAAAATGATGAGTGATTTTATATTTAGAATAATAGTAAATTAAAAAGAAAAAGAAAAAGAAAAAGTTTTGGAAAATTTGAATTTAATTCTGCAGGGGTGATAATGTTAAATTCTAAAACTGCTCAGCAGTAGGGGCTGAGTTGTAAATTTAGAAACCTGTTACTGAATTTGCAAGGACCTGAATGCAAAATTCTAGAAATTTTAGGATAGTCAAAAAGATTTTAGTTAAATCATGATATTTAAGAATTTGGAAATCTTTGAAATTCTAAATTAAAATTTTTGGGAATTAGTTAAATTTTGAAGTATAATTATGCGAAAGAATGTTATATAGAATGTTATATGCAAAGTATGAGATTTTGAGATAAAAATATAAATTATGGGTTATAGTGAGATGAAAAGTATTTTATTTTATGAATATTTTAGAAAGTTTTGGAAAGAGTAGAAAATTTATTTTTCTGGATAATTAGAAATATATTTTAGTATTTACTTAGTTATGTTTATTTAGCATTTTATAGAATTTCTGAGAATCTTAGCGAATTTAAAAGAATTCAAGTTAGTTCTTTTGTATTTCTCGTGGGTGGATAGATCTATTTGTTATATTTGCTTTCAATTATTAAGATATTTCAAAGCTAGTTTTCAAAATAGTTGTAGACATAAATTTTAGTTTAAAAATTAAATTAATTTTTGAATAAAGATATTGCACTTTGAAAGAAAGATTCATATTTTATATATGAATTGTTTTCTATATTATTATAGATGCATATTCTATCATTTTATAGAAAGTGGAAAAACAGAACAATTATGATCATATTTTTTTATATAGTAATTTGATTTCGAGGATTTCTCAAAGTATTTGCAGTTATTCTTTTAAACAGTTATTATGGATTTTCAAGGATTTGGATGTTATGAGTTTCAGCTTACATAAGTTTTACAGATTTTGATAAATCTGCTTGAGAAGCAATGATTTAGCATGTGAAGCAAATTTTAAAAAGAAATCAGTTTTAGCAAAAAGAAGAAAGTTTAATTATATTATACTAAGCTAGTACCCAGCTCACTTAGACAGTGAGACAGCAGATTTCAGATAGAAAGATAGAGGCCTTTGGGGCCCGTTCAGACACACACAGAGGCTTTGGGCCGTGTGATCTGGGCGCTTTAGCCCTTTGGGGGCAGTTCTACGCATGCGTATGACAAGATAGCAGGCCTGTGCGATGTTAGATCTCGCCAGGTACAGATAGCTCTGCCTGCGTGATGTATATCTCACCAGGTATGAGGAGATTCAGATAGCAGGCCTGTGCGATGTTAGATCTCGTCAGATACAGATAGCTCTGCCTGCGTGATGTAGATCTCACCAGGTATGAGAAAATTCAGATAGCTCTGCCTATGCGATGTTAGATCTCGTCAGGCAGGATCAGACAGTTTCAGGGGTACTTATTTAGTATAATGAAAAGAGTTTTGAATATGTTTATATGATTTAGTGTGAGAAAGAAGCATTATCCGTAAAAGTTTCTTTTGGAAAGAAGATTTTAAAGAAATTATGTTTTGTTTATTAAATAAATGAAACGATGATTTTAGCATATCATCATGAGTTTTATTTTATGAGATTGAGAAAATATGCATTCTTGCCACTGCTTTTAAAGAATATAGAACCAAGCAATTTTATTTGAAGATTTATAATCAAAAGTTATTTGTTTTGAAGATTCTATAAGATATTTGATGATATTTTGGCAAGTACGATAGATTTTTCTTAAGTATAAATATGATATGAGTTTTCTAGTTAGAAATATATTATATGATTTTATTATGAGATAGTTATAGTCATGCAATTTATGATTTGTTTAGAGAATAAATTTAGCAAGTGATTGAGTATATGATGAGAGGAATGTTATTTAAAAGTCCTATGTTATTTTATTTCTTTTGGCATCTGTTTATATGTTTTTTTATAGAAAAGAAAGAGATATAGTGATATATTTTACAGTGTATACGAGATTAAATAAGGGTTCAACGTAAAGGTACGCAACTGATTTGCTTATATGGTTTAAGAATATTAAGTTATTTAGGTAAGTAAGTTGAAGAATTATATAAAGTATTTTCTTTACAGAGAGTTAATAAATTTTTACAGTTGTATTATAAGAATGAAGTTAATAAAGAGAGTTGAGAAGAAATAGTCGTTTGTACGTTATTTTGGAAAGAAGAGTATACTGGTTCCCTCTTTAAAAGTAATTATACCTTGTATTTTGTTTCCAGAAAAATGAGATTTTAGTAGACAAAGCTTTATTCAAGAAATGAGTTGTAGGAAATAAAGAAAGTAATATTTTATGTAATAAAATTGGTCCACTCACTGAGCCTTTAGCTCACTCTTTTCCTATTCTTTTTCCCAACCAGGTGCTGCAGGTTTGGTGCTAAGCTGTCTCTGATGCTAAGGAAGGTCACACGATGTATAATAATTTTTCATGCATTGAAAGTATTTCATTTTTTTAGATATGGTATAAGCTTTTAAATATTAAGTATGTTGAATATGATTTATTTATCTTTTAATATGTTGTGGTTGATAAAGACGAAAGTTTCAAAAGAAGTTGGGATGAGGAATAGTTTAGAAGTGTATAAATGTGTGTTTTTGCGGAAACTCTGCCGGTTTTTCATTAAAATTTTCAGAGCATTTTTTTTAGTATTTTACATAAAAGACTTGAACTAGAAGTAAATTTTTATGAATAGTTTTTTTTTTCAAAGTGGCAGAGCAAAAAGTGTGGGAAAATAGTTAATTAAGGATCGTTCTCTTAGTGAACAGTTTTAGGCATGATTTGCCCATGTAGCTAGGGGCGGGTCGTGTCAATTTGGTATCAGAGCCTAGGTTATAGATTCTGATTTTTTTATGACTTGTGAAAGTAGTTTTCAGCATTGATATGTAAAGTATTATTTTTAGAGATAAGTATGCATCGTTGTGGCCTTTGTACGAGACTTATAAAGAGTAGAAAGCACCTCCTGTATTGTAAGTATCCCTAGTATGAAGTAGTGATAAGAGTTCTAAGCGATTGTTAGCGCTCAGAAAAGGATTACGTAATTGTATCTCTAAAAATAGTTATTCTTCAGTACATCCTCGATGCTCGTATATTCAGCACGAGTATGCTTCACTCGTTTCATATTTGACCACGAAGCTAACATGGTTGGAAGTAGTTTGACTTACGAGAATGGCTTATGTGAATTACTGAAAGGAAGTATGAGCTTAATAACCATGTTTAATTCAACTACGATTATAATTTCGAGGACGAAATTTTTTTTTAGGGGGGTAGTGTTGTAATGCCCATTGGGCTATTGGGCTTGAAGAAGGCCCAGCCCAGCCCATTTTTAATAAAAATAAATAATAAATAATAATAATAGGAACAGGAGGGAGAGGAGGAATCGGGAGAGAGAGGAAGATTTTCACTATTCACGCCGGTTACTGTTCACCGTCGTCTTTGACCGGCGATTCCGGCCGTTTTATGACGAGTCTCCAACCCTACGATATATCATTTTGAAGCTTGTAATGTCCTCTTTCCATCCATATATGTGTTGTCCTTGGGTTCTTCACCGTTTTTGCGGATCGAAACATAGAAGCCGACGGCTTCCTATGCGTTTTCCGGCCAAAATCCGGTGAGTTACCGGTAAATCTTTACATTAAATTAAAGCTTGTTCCATACTCTTTCTAACCATACCAATTTTGTTACATGTTAATATACGAATTTTGCAAATCGGAGAGAAACGAAATTCGGTTACTCGACTTTCCGGCGATATTTCCGGTTATGATTTCCGACCATCAAATAATTCTCATAACATTATTCATCCATAAAAGAGCTTAAATTCAGTGAGTGGATTATGTTTCGAGAATTTTATATTATATTAAAGTGTATTAAATTTATGGATTTTCATATAATTTAAATTATTAGTTTAATTAATTGAGTTATATTAAATGTTTTAGAATAGATAATAATGATTTATGTATTTTGAAAATAAATGTGTATAAATATTAAATTTTAGATAGAAGTGATAGTTATGGGTAGTGCTAATAGATTAGTTTTTGAATATATATAGTAAGCTTTATTTTAATAAGTTTGGATACAATAGAAAAATGAATCGAAAGTGGAAGTTGTAGAATGAATATATTTTATATATTAATTGAAAGTAGAAAGTTTTTGTTTGTTATTGGGAAATAGACATTTATAATTAAACGAATTTGTATAGAAAAATTGAGGTATTTAGTTATTTTCCTTAAATAAATACATATGTTG
>SNVD02013368.1:0-77739 GCA_013180625.2 Boswellia sacra | reverse complement strand
AGTTCAATCAAATCTGAATCGGAAGCAATGGCGATGGAAAACGATCCGACTCTTAAGGAGTTAGCGGCTCCAATTATTGATCAACAACCGCTATGCATAAGCACCAATTTTGAGATATATTTTGAAATTAAATCTGGACTGATTCATCTCTTGCCTACATTTCATGGTTTTGCAGGAGAGGATCCGAACAAACACCTCAAAGAATTTCATGTGGTATGCTTAAGTATGAAGCCAACCGGCGTTTTTGAAGAGCAAATTAAATTGAGAGCTTTCCCATTCTCATTAGCAGATTCGGCAAAAGATTGGTTATACTACCTACCACCAGGTACCATTACCACTTGGAATGAGATGATTAAACTCTTTTTGGAGAAATACTTTCCAGCCTCGAAAGTTACAAATATTAGAAAAGATATTAGTGGCATTCGACAACACAATGGAGAATCACTTCATGAATATTGGGAGAGATTAAAAGGTTATGTGCTAGCTGTCCAAACCACCAAATTAGTGATGGACTCCTAATTCAATATTTCTATGAGGGTCTCTTACCAATGGAAAGGAGTATCATTGATGCTGCTATTGGTGGAGCACTAGTTAATAAAACACCGAACGTTGCAAGACGTTTGATTAGTGACATGGCAGCGAACTCCCCACAATTCAGCAATCAATTTGAGCCACAACTACCAAAAAGAGTAAATGAGGTAAGTACTTCAAATATTGAACATCAACTTTGTGAACTTACCTCTCTTGTAAAAAAAAATGGCTGTAGGACATATGCAGCAATCTTATGCATGTGGAGTATGTTCTGCCATGGACCATCCAACCGACATGTGTCCAACTTTGAAAGAAGGAGATACAGAACAAGCCAATGCCATGGGTGGATTTCCAGGACAACCAAGGCAAAGGTATGACCCTTTCTCCAATACTTACAATGCTGGATGGAGAGATCACCCTAATTTAAGATATGGGAATCATCAACCAATCGCCTCAAATGCCATACCAAATCGACCACCAGGTTTCAATCAACCAAGGGTGCAGCAACCATTTCAAGCACAACCAGCTCCACAAAATTCAGGTATGTCTCTCCAGGATATTGTTAAAGCACTTGCCACTAACACAATGCAATTTCAGCAGGAAACTAGGGCAAGTATCCAAAATCTGGAAAATCAAATGGGACAATTGGCCACTAACATGAGCAAATTTGAGAGTCAAAGCTCAGAAAATTTACCTTCTCAGCCGGTGATCAATCCAAGAGAGAATGCTAGTGCTGTAACTTTGAGAAGTGGGAAGCAATTAGAGATTCAACCAAAGAAATCACAAACTGATGAAGGGGCGAGGACACCAATCCCACCATGAATAAAACATCATCTTCTAAGGTAAATCCTAAAAACCCATATTCCTTCAATGTACTCTCCCACCTTTTCCTAGCAGATTTGCAAAATCAAGGAAAGGAGAGGAACAAGAACAAGAAATCCTAGAAACTTTTCGCAAGATTGAGGTAAACATACCCACTTCTGGCAGCTATCACGCAAGTGCCTCGTATGCAAAATTTCTCAAAGAGTAGCACCAAACAAGAGGAAGTTGAAAGGAAATGAGAAGGAACGTGTGGGGGAGTGAAAATGTTTCAGCTGTATTGCAAAGAAAAAGTTCTCCGAAATGCAAAGATCCAGGTACGTTCACATTCCATGCACTATTGGTAATACCAAGTTGAAAAGGCTATGTAGATTTAGGGAGCATCAATTAATGTCATGCCCTATTTCTATTTATGGCTTCCTTGAATCTTGGACCTCTTGCGGAAACTGGTATTGTAATTCAACTTGCTGATCGTTCTAATGCATATCCCAAGGGAGTTGTAGAAGATGTGCTTGTGCAGGTGAATAAATTGGTTTTTCCAGCAGACTTTTATGTTCTAAAAATGGAGGATGAGACGTCTCCCAATCCAACACCAATTCTTTTAGGGAGGCCATTCTTGAAAACTGCTCGAACCAAGATTGATTTTCATGATGGCACTCTCACCATGGAATTTGATGGCGAGGTGATTCGCTTCAATATTTTTGAGGCAATGAGATACCCTACTGACTTACATTCTGTCTTTGCAGTTGATGTCATTGATTCTTTGGCACAACAATTTTTTGAGTTAACTCACAAAGATGAATTGGAAGTAGCCATTAGTGAACACATAAGGACAGAAAGTTTAAAAGAACCAGGAAAGTTGATACATGTGTCTAAAGAAGTGGAGGAAGCTGTGGCAAGCTTGGATGAGACTATAGCTATCACCACAAATAGGCATGATGTTTCGTACATTGAATTGGCTTTATCTAATGAGAAACTTTTTCCTTCTGTGATGAAAGCACCTGCCTTGGAGCTTAAGCCTCTTCCAGATCATTTGAAACATGTAATCTTGGGTGAGAAGGATACTTTGCCAGTCATAATAGCCAAGGGCCTTACACCATTGCAAGAAGAGAAACTCATCCGAGTGCTTCGAGATCACAAAACAGCCCTTGGGTGGACAATTGCTGACATCAAAGGTATTAGCCCAGCCATATGCATGCACCGTATCTTATTAGAAGAAAGATCCAAGCCCACTCGAGAAGCACAGCGGAGGTTGAATCCTCCAATGATGGAAGTTGTCAAGAAAGAAATCCTGAAATTGTTAGATGTGGGTGTGATTTATCTAATTTCGGACAGCAAGTGGGTGAGTCCAGTCCAAGTTGTTCCGAAGAAATCTGGTGTTACAGTGGTTAAAAATGACAACAACGAGCTAGTTCCCACTCGTATCCAAACCGGGTGGCGAGCTTGTATTGATTATCGAAAGCTCAATTCTGCAACTCGCAAGGATCACTTTCCTTTGCCATTCATTGATCAAATGCTGGAGAGATTAGCAGGTCATTCTCATTATTGTTTTCTTGAGGGCTATTCAGGATATAATCAGATTGTCATTGCCCCTGAAGATCAAGAGAAAACTACATTTACATGCCCATTTGGTACATTTGCGTATCGACGCATGCCGTTTGGTCTTTGCAAGGCCCCTGCCACTTTCCAAAGGTGTATGGTAAGTATTTTCTCTGATTATGTTGAGAACATTATTGAGGTATTTATGGATGACTTTAGTGTTTTTGGTGATTCTTTTGATAAATGCCTTGACAACCTTACCCTTATACTTCAAAGATGTATAGAAACTAACATTGTTCTGAATTGGGAGAAATGTCATTTTATGGTAGATCAGGGTATAATTTTGGGACATGTTATTTCTGCTAAGGGTATAGAGGTTGATAAATCTAAGATAGATCTTATATCTTCCTTACCACCTCCCACAAGTGTGCGGGATATTCGTTCGTTTCTTGGTCATGCAGGTTTTTATCGTAGATTCATCCAAGATTTCTCGAAGATAGCATTGCCCCTATGCAGATTATTACAGAATGATGTGGCCTTTGAATTTGATGAGAAATGCAAAGAGGCATTTGAGAAACTGAAGGAACTCTTGACTTCGGCTCCAGTAATCCAATCTTCGAATTGGAATCATCCATTCGAGATCATGTGCGATGCAAGTGACTATGCTGTGGGTGCCGTTTTGGGTCAACAAATTGGCAAAATTCCACATGCCATTTACTATGCATCTCGGACTTTAAATGATGTTCAACTTAATTATTCTACCACTGAGAAAGAGCTGCTAGCGGTTATTTTTGCTTTAGAAAAGTTTCGATCTTATTTGATTGGTACTAAAGTAACCGTTTTTTCTGATCATGCAGCTTTGAGGCACTTGCTCACAAAGAAAGATGCAAAACCAAGGCTTATCAGGTGGATACTCCTTTTACAGGAATTTGACTTGGAGATCAAAGATAAGAAGGGAAGCGAAAACTTAGTTGCAGACCATCTCAGTCGCATTGTCCATGACGAGGATGTACTGCCATTACAAGAAAGTTTTCCGGATGAACAATTACTGTCTCTACATGTAGCAGCCCCTTGGTATGCAGATATTGTTAATTACTTAGTTACAAGAAGCTACCACATGACTTGACTCGAGCTCAAAGAGACAAGATCAAAAACATTGCCAAATATTACATATGGGATGATCCATACTTATGGAAGCATTGTTCTGATCAAGTGATAAGAAGGTGTGTTTCTGAATATGAATTTAATTCAATTTTGACCTTCTGTCATTCTTATGCATGTGGCGGTCACTTAGGACCAAAAAGAACAGCCCTGAAAGTTCTTGATTGTGGATTCTACTGGCCATCATTGTTCAAAGATGCATATCTGTTCTGCAAAGCTTGTGACCGTTGTCAAATGACAAGTAATTTAAGTGCCAAAAATCAAATGCCACAAACCCCTATACTTATTGTCGAGATTTTTGATGTGTGGGGTATTGATTTCATGGGTCCTTTTCTTCATCATTTGGTAATGTTTACATTATACTTGCTGTGGATTATGTTTCTAAATGGGTGGAAGCAAAAGCTACGAGAACTAATGATTCTAAAGTTATTGTAGATTTTGTGAAATCTAACATTTTTGCGAGATTTGGAACAGCAAGAGCCATGATTAGCGATAGAGGGACACACTTCTGTAATAGATCATTTGAAGCCTTGCTCAAGAAATACAACATCACTCACAATGTGTCTACTGCATATCATCCACAAACTAGTGGTCAAGTTGAAGTTTCAAATCGAGAAGTCAAGTCCATTCCCGAGAAGACAGTGAATCCGAACAGAAAAGATTGGAGCCTACGACTTAATGATGCACTTTGGGCATACCGGACTGCTTACAAGACACCTATTGGTATGTCTCCGTACATGTTAGTCTATGGTAAGCCATGTCACCTTACGGTAGAGCTCGAACACAAAGCATGATGGGCAGTAAAGCTTTGTAACATGGAGATGGATGCTGCTGGAGAACAAAGGAAGCTTCAACTGCAAGAATTGGAAGAAATTAGAAATGATGCCTATGAGAATTCCAGAATTTACAAGGAGAGAACTAAGGCATTTCATGATAAAATGATCTCCAGGAAGAATTTTGAAGTGGGACAGAAAGTTCTGTTATTTCATTCTCGCCTCAAGTTATTTCCAGGTAAATTACGATCTCGATGGGTTGGACCTTTTGTTATTACTAATGTTTTTTCCCCATGGTACAGTGGAAATCAAGAGCTTAAAAACGGATAAAGTATTCAAGGTGAATGGGCACAGGTTGAAGCCTTACTATGAGAATTCAGTGATGCAGGATATCGATGAGGTACCTCTCTACGAGCCAACTTATCTTGATGGGTGAGGACAGATAACGTCATGCTGAGGACGTTAAACCAAGCGCTTATTGGGAGGCAACCCAATGTTTTTGAAATATAAATAAAAAGAGACAAAGAAAAGAAGGTAGTATTGATCAATTTTTGTGTTTCGAGGAGATTTCTCTCATGGGCTATTATAATTGATCAGGTTTTATCTCTCTTTGCCATCTGTCTCATTTGCTTTGTTGTTTGTTTTTGACTTTCGTTTGCTCTTGTGTTTTTATTTCTTTTATGTGTCTCTATTTTCGTTTCTTTTCTTTTCTTTTCTTGTGTTTAATATGATTATTCTGTGCTTCGAGTTCAGTTGTGCAACAGCTTGAGGAAACATTCAAACGGGAGTTGAAGCCATTGTCCGAAGGTTTGAAACGTGCATATCTGGGAGAAGAACAAACTTAATCGCATTATCGGTAATATCTCTCCTTTTCTTCTCTTCAATGGATGCTGATATCTTTCTATCGAACCTTCGTAAATATTTCCCTTCACTTTCTCAAAATGCTGTGTTTAAAATTTATAAAGTACGGATGACTAGACTTTGGGCATTGATGCTCCTAAATGTGCCTGCTGATATCGATGGCTTATCGAAGCCAAGGTGAGATTGTCCGGTGAGCCGGACATTAATCTCGCAAAATACATGCCTGGTCTAGGAAAGAGCTACTACGCCAAGAGGCGAAGAGCGACAAGGTTACAAGTATGTTATAAATGTGCTAGATGGAATTGTAACCAGACTTGTCGTTCATTAGGTTTTGCGTCCAGGAATAGAGAAGATAAACTTTCATTTATTAAGAATGGTTTGAGTAATGAGTCGCTGGATAATGTTTTGTTAACTCTCGAGTCACATTCTTGTGGACTTGTTCAGCGTGAATTGCTTAATCTATGGACACAATTTCGTGATGAATTGCAGTGTTATAGTCTAGGGAATCTGACTAAAAACGACCCTGTTTGCCAGTTTATAAGAAAACTGGATGGGAAGCAAATCCCCGACTCATAGAAGGCGTTTCAGCCGTTACTGGACGTAAAACCAGAGGAAGATGTGAGCCACAATCACAACTACTTGTATATTTGAATGTGTGTTGTTGTTGTCGAATTTTATTTCTTTCTTGTTTCGTTTGATCTGATTATCAATGTGGTTTTTGTGTTGTTGTTGTTTGTTGATTTTGTTTGTTTTAATTTCAAGTTTTCTTTTTGACAAACCATATGACTACCCTATGGCATAAGTATAAGTGGGAGACAAGTGTGGAGGTTTTGTCAACCTCCACCGAAAGTGTATCTCTATTTTTTATGCTTCACGTGGGAGACAAGTGTGGGGGTTTTGTCAACCCCCGCCGAAAGTGTACCTCCATTTTCCATGCTTCATGTGGGAGACAAGTGTGTAGGTTTTGTCAAACCTCGCCGAAAGCATATCCCATTTTTTCAAATCTTGGGGTGATAAATCTATATCGAGCAACCCCCACCGAAAGTATGTCCCCATGTGTCAAAATTTGAGAGTTTTATAGGTGTATATATACATTCTGCATATTTTCATATGTCATTCCATAACCTGTCTTGCAATTGAAAAGCATAATATCTAACGTGTCTTACACAAGATTAGAGCACTTGTAGAAATGGAGAAAACACCAATTCGGCGATTCCGCAATATATGCGTATTTTGCGGATCGCAATTTGGTAAAGATGGAGAGTTACCACAGCAGCTCTTGATCTTGGTAGGACATTAGCTGCGAGGGGTATTAATTTGATTTATGGAGGGGGTAGTCTTGGGTTAATGGGGTGTGTGTCAACAGCTGCATCCCTAGGAGGGAGCAAAGTTCTCGGCATTATCCATAAACCATTAGCTGTACGAGATATCGTAGGCAACACAATCGGGGAAGAGTTACAGGTCTCTAGTGCTAGGCGACTGGATGCGTATTTGATGCAAGCGATATGGTTGTTAAGTCCGATGCATTTATAGCGTTGCCGGGTGGTTATGGTACATTAGAGGAGATATTTCAAATCACCTCTTGGGCACAGCTAAACATCCATCGGAAAACAATTGGTTTGTTAAATGTTAATAATTTTTTTGATGGTTTGTTGTCCTTTCTTGATCAAGCTGTAGAAAAAAATTTCATCTCACAGTCAGCAAGGCAAATGCTGGTTACAGCTTCAACTGCAGGAGAGTTAATTGACAAACTACAAGAATTCGTCTATTCACTTGATCCAACAATGGCTCGGATAAATTGGTTTGGAGAAGGCAACAAAAGGCGTCAACTGGATTTAACCCTCCATCTGTAATCTCTATTTGCTGGTTTGCTTCGTTTTTGTTTGCTTTCTTTTTAGTGTGTTTATGTGAGATTTTTCATGTCGTTTCTTTTGAGCTTTTTCAGGTTATTTCTTTCGTCCCAGGTAATATTTTCTAATCTCGGTTTTTAGAGTGGTGGCTTAAAAAGTTCAAGTTCTCTTAAAACGCATTCTGGATCTCTTCAATCCATAATGGCTGAATAAGGAGGCTAACTTCTAAACTTTTTAGACCCATTCTAACTAACTTGTTTTTGTTTGCTGACTTGTTGAACTTTGTTATTTTATGAGTGAGTTTAGTTTTGCGTAAATTAGAGTTGTTATGTGTTTTTATCTTTATCAGTTTTGATTTAAAAAAAAAAAACAATTGTGGAAAAACCTGAGAATGCCAGAATATGGGGTTTCCTTAACCCTTGAAATGCATTCTTCCTTAATAACTTTGTAGTTTGTTTATTTCATGTTGTTTGAAGTGTCTTGTTTCTTGTTTTTTTCTTCATAATAAAGGTATATAGGCTGGAAACCTTAAGTCTGCGGGCTACTGGTCCTAAGGATTGTTGAAATATACAATCTTGACTCAGGTGTAACAATGCCACGTACCTCTTTCTTGCATTTTGTGGGTCGATGATAGGATAATGATTGAATTAAGAATAACTCTTGGAAAATGATAAATGATGCATGGATCTTTGTGCTTGAAATGTTATTAGTTTTTGCTTTACCTTTGATTCCTTGCACAACATTGAGCACCGAGCCATTATCACTGAGTTATTTGTTTACTTAGAGAAAGTTTATGTAATTTAAGTGTTTCTCCAGATTTCAATGAATTCTAGAACTTATTTGATGGTCACTCGAGGCGAAATCCTAGACTGTGCAACATTAGGGAAATGATTTAGGCCATCTTTGGACCGTTTGAGCCTTAAGAGCCAACCTTGACTAAAATTGATCCCTAGTTACCCCTTTGAGCCTCTGTAAACCTTTTTCTTTGTTAACTCACTAAAAGATTTCTTAACCTTAATTGAATTTGTTCCAAACAGTTTATCCCTTACCTATGAGCATGTAAATCATTCGCAATTACATTTTGAGCTATGTTCTGGTTTTGGGAAGTTAGAGGAGGTTGGATTATGCCATGAGCAATGCAAGTGAGTTTTATTATGTTTGTAAAAAAAAAAAAAGAGAAAAAAAATCTGTACTTATCTTCCACGTACTTAAACATTGAGGACAATGTATTGTTTAAGTGTGGGGGAGTGGAATTGCAGTTAAAAAAAAAAAGAAAAAAAAGAGTTCTATACCCTTGGGCGTTCTTAAAAAGAATGAAACAACAAAGTGTGGGGGTGTAGTTTCTTTTGCTTTCTACAAAAAAAAGAAAAAAGAAAAAAAGAAAAAAGAAAAAAAAAGAAAAAAAAAAGAGTTCGAGTGTTATGAATAAGTTTGGGAGAGTCATTTGGTGAATAAGAATGAATTTTTTATGTCATGGGCTTGAGCTCCACATAATATTGAATGATTTTATGTGTTTGTGGGTGATTTGAGCCTAATTATTATCCTTTATCATACCTTCACCCAAGCCAAACGTTACAAGCTTAATAAAGTCCTACTTGATCCTTGGTGTTGTGCATGTCTACATTAGTGGAGAGTGACTTGAAAAGCAGGCCTATGGAGTTCATTTATACACACATCTTCAATATTAAATATGATTCATTTTTATGCATAAACTCATCCGGGTTACAAGTGATTAGGTGAGAATGGCTCTACACACACACACTTGAGGAATTGAAGTGAAGCGAAACTAATCTTTCGGATAAAATTCTTGATCAAGTGCATTATTTTGAAGTTTTCCTTGGGTTATAATTAAGTACAATCTTTGAGGCCTATTTGCAAGTTGAAGCATTTGTGTGTTTTAATTTTTCTTGATTCTGTTTCGGTTTAGTTTTGTTTCATCATTTTAGTTGCTCGAGGACTAGCAAAGTCTAAGTGTGGGGGAATTTGATAGGTGTCTATTTATGTATTACTTTTATATCAATTCGTCCATGTTTCTTTGCTATATTCCTTGGTATTTTTATGTTTTTGTGTGGTTTTGATGTTTGTAGGAGTTTTGGAGCAACTTGCACAAAAAATGGAGTAAAACCCTTCATTTTCACCTCTGCTAGTCAGTGATCTTCTCGGATTTAATTGTATTGATATACAATGAACCCGATGACATGTTATATACCGTTGGAAAGCTCTCGAAGTCTATTTTCTGGAGAAATTTACGGTTTATAAATCCATTCAGTGTACCAAAAGTTGTAATCAAAACAGTGTGAGATGTATAGAAATATAATTCCACAAGTCACTGTAGCATGTATAATACGGGACACTGTAGCAATTCACTGTAGCAGAGTATTTAAACACATTTTAGGGTTTTATTTTCATAACTTGAAGAGGGGAAAACGTGGGAGGAGGCTGCATTTCTGGATTTCTCTCATCCCTTGGAGTTCTTGAAGGAGAAAGAAGATTTTGAAAGAGGAGGAACTACAATTCCAAGAAGATTCATCTACAAAGAAGATTTTCAAAGAATTTGCTAAGTTCTTTCTTTCCTTTTCAATTCTGGAATTTCTCTGTATTGTATTTGTTATTCTGATTGAATATGTGTAACTAAATCTGAATTGGTTGAGGGTGATTTCAAAGCCCTTGATATGGATTTTGTGAGTTGATTGTGTAAGAAATTGTTATCCAATTCTCCAATTGAAGTTGATTGTATTTTCCCATATCTAATGCTTATGATTGTTTACTGATTGTATTTGGAATGGCCAACTGAATGTAATTTGTTGTTGTCTATTGCTAGATTAGAAATCTTGATCCGTAATTGTCATGAATTTCCAATCATTAGTAGCAAAATTGTGATCAGAGATTGCAATTGGAAAATACAATCTAGGTTAAATAATCTGAACTTGTGTGATTATTGCTTATATCAACCTATCTTTCTCATCGTAATGCTTCTATTGAATTAAACTTAGAGAGCTTGTTCTAGGTTGTTTAATGGATAGAGATTAAATAAAGAGCTTGTTTTATTTAACAACAAAGTAAGGAAAGATTTGGGTAACAGAGCTTGTTGTTATCTACGGTTGATAACTTCAATGCTGTAATTGGATGACAATTCTATGTTAATTCACAAATTCATATCTTGTGGCAGAGAAAGAACCCTTAACCAGATTTCTCTCATTGATTTTTCATTCAAATTTTCTTTCTGTTTTGTTATTCGTTACTTGCATTCTTATTTCATTTAGTAAATCATTCAACAAAAATCCCCCCTGTTTAGTTTATTGTTGCTGGAAATAACAAATTCAATTAGAATCAATCCTCGTGGGAACGATACTTACTTATCACTTTATTACTTGTGCGACTAGTATACTTGCTAGTTTCGAACGCATCAACTACACAACGTTTTCTCCGTAACACTCAACTAACAAAGATAAAACTCCAACATCTGCATTTTATTAGTCATAAATATCGTAACTACACCAGTTAAGAATGACATAACAAACTTACACATAACAGACATTAAAGATTCAACTCCATTAAGCTCCACACGATCTAACACATTATAAAAGCTTTGTAGCTTTAACTAACGCAGGCTTGACGAACGCTCTAATGACTTTCTCTTTACATGCTTGAGCGTCATGATCACAAAAGCTTTGACATCTTCTATGTATAGTGGTTGCTTTCCTTTCTGCCTTGGGTTTACTTCAATGCTTTCCAAATATGCATGCAACATATAACTAGAAAGCAATCTTCAGTTTAGGATATTCATCAATATATAGTTGCACATCCATTATCATTCCATGTTGCATGAGGATTTTTTGAACAAGCTTTCCAAAATAAAATCAGGATAATATGCCTTGTTTCCAAATCAATAGCATTGTTCTTAACTGAGGCAGTTTCATAAATCCTTATGAAAATAGGAAAACAATTATTCAGCATTCTTGCTATATGAGGATTTCCTTTTCATATCTGCAAATTTTGAATGCTTAGGAAAACATAAATACTTTAGGGCAATCAATAATGAACCAGAATAAAGAATCTTTCCTAAAGCAAAGTCAAATAAAAATCTTTCCAAATTAAAACCAAATTCTAGAAATCTCAAATGTTCTGAAAATAAAAGGCAGTTATGCCTTTTAGAATTAGAAGTAGTCGAATAGGAAAACATCAGCTTTCCTGTTTTTCTCTAAAATTACCAATACAACAAGGACACATGGCATGACAAATCCTGGACCCGACATGGATGAATATTAATAATTGACTTGTTACGGAAAATTGTATATAGATGTGTATTTATTAAATAAATTATCGAATATTAGTATTTTACATTTTGATTTATTGTATTTCGGCTATTTTGAAGATTAAGGTCATTATGCCCCTTAATCTAGGTACGCTTTTGTTTATATTTTATTAAATTTTTGTATATAATCAAGGTTTATTAAAAAAGTTACAAATATTAAAATATTGAATTTGTCATCTCTTACATAAAAATCATGAGTCCGCCGTTACAACAGACTGATAATTATTACATTATATATTAAGACATTTTTTTATTTGTTATCTTTCTTTAGTCATTTTAATGATATTTTATTATTTCAAATTATATAATTAAAATTAATTATATAGGTAATATTACCCATTCAGAAATAAATAGCATATCGCATGCTTCGGGTGAAGGGGACAGGGTGTTTGAAGTTTGAAGTTTGAATTTAGAACTTTGATCATGAACACGGTTGCCCGATGAGGCTGCCCATGTGGGTCATATCTGGTAGCCTCCATTTCAACAGTTGAAAGGGGCTGGAGCACCACATGTGTTGCTCTCTAACAGGATTGCTTTGAAACAACAACCTCCTCAAGTTGCTTCGCGGGCCCTCACATTAAATTCCATTAGTAAATAACAGGAAAACGACATACAACCTCCCCAAATTTAGAGCAACCAAAAGATCTGCCACAATAAATTTAGGAATGTCTAACATACCCTTTATGCGATCGATTAAAATAAAAAATTTTGACACCCAAAAGATTATAATACCTTTAATAAGTTCTAACTATGGCTTAAAATTCAAGCCATAATTGTCTATTTATCTTTTGAAATTCTTTTAAAGAATTCCTTTCTTTTTTCGCTTTTCGTGTTGGCTTCTCTTACCATTGTATTTATTACATTACTATTGTATTATAATTATATATTTTCTTTTCCTTTTTATCTTAAGTGTCATGAATCTTACGTAAAAGGATGTCTTGTACATGTAATATTCATAGTTGAATTATAATCTTCAGTATTTCTCATATAGTATCAAAGCTAAAGATTTCAAATTTAAATTATCTTTATCTGAGTTTGTTTGAGCAATTACGTTGCTCGATTAAATAAAATTAAATCCTCACAATCTCAATTTCTCTATGTAGTTCTACCATTAGTTCAATAAAATTTTTGTTACTTGATTTCATATGACGAGGCTTATTAGACTTAAATATTAATATTGGACTCACACTTAATAGTTTAAATTTTTGGATAAAATGATTCCTTTTTTAAGAAGAAGAAATTATTATTTATCAAATGGAACTTCAAAAGTTGACTATTTCTCTCTCTCTCTCTCCCCCCCTCTCCCCTCACAATTTTGATAAAGTACCATAACACTTTGCAAAGAGTGAGAGTGGAGCTAATGAAACTAAAAAAAGAAAAAGAAAATTCTGAGTACACACATTATTGAATTTTTTAAAAAAATTAAATCTTTTATAAAATTAATTTTTAAATGAAAATTAAAAAAATTTGTGTTTTTGAATTTTTTAATAAAAAATTAAAATCTCTTACTTCTAATTTAACAAATTACTGTGTATTACATAAAAAATACAATTAACACACGGAATTTTATTTACATTTTTATGAAAAAAGTGATTAATAAAAAATTTTTATATATAAATCATGTAGACTATAGATATTTTTTAATTTTATAGTAATTTTCTATTAATATCATTTAAAAATTGATTTCTTTATTTATGGATTTAGTTTAAAATTACTTATATTTTTGGATGAATATTGAATTATTTAAAATTTAAAATTGTGAGTTTACTTAAGCGGCATAGAGAATATTTTGGTTTTTCATCTACCCCTTTTCAAAATATTCAAAAACTATAGTAAAACTCTTTAATGTTTAATGAGGGCTTTCTTACAATCTAAACACAATCTAAAATCTATAACATAATATAGCAGCCTAAGTGACAAAATCTTATTAGAGATGTTTCAACCTAAGTGGTAAAATCTTACTGGAAATATAACTTCCCTTGTTCATTTTTATTTTTTCTCCTTTAGTGAATTCTTGCCACAGACAGCCACTTCAGGTGATAGATTTTTTATTGTATTTGAGTTATAAATCTAGCACTACTACTACTTAATACGTCTCTTAACTATTTAAATCATATATGTTAAAAAACTACTTTTAGTTAAGAGGTATTTACTACTTGTCACATAAGGAAATACAAAAATATTTTTATAAGAGATTAGTATTAAATATGATTTATATTAGATAGATAAAGACTAAGGTTGATAACCTTATTAAAAAAAGAAAGTTAAAAATTAACTGTTTAAAGATTTCTGATGATTAGTTCAAGTATACATAAAAAACTGACAAAGAGTTAGTCATATTTTTTGAAACCCAAGAAATCATTGTTGTCATATTTTTTGAAAGCCAAGAAGTCATTGTTGTTTTTTTAAATTCTAAACTACCAAGAAATTGCCCAAATTATTATATACTTATTTATTTTTTTCTCTAAATAAAACAAACAAATACTAAGAATGCTAAGTGTACATAAATAAAATGGATTTGATTATCAATGTGAAAACCAAGCAAAAGCATTATACATCAATTTACTATGCAAGTATCTATGTGTACTAGTAATATATATTAGCTCAATATTTCATCTATAAAAATCAATTTGTATTTACAATTAGGAAGAATATAACAAACATGCCTCGAGTTTTAATTAAATATTAATATATTTTTAGCTCCACGTTTGGTTCGACAAGAATATAAAATTATGGTTTTTTTCGGAAGAGCTCCCATGAAGTTGACTCCTTTTTTTTTAATTCTTTTTGTTATGAATTATATTGTTAATTCTTGTATCTAGTAAATGAAAAATTGATGGCTTTTTTATTTACTCTTCAAAGAACCTATATGGAAGAGGACTCTAGTAACTGTAAATGAAGACTAAGAATATATATATATATATATATATATATGTATGTATGTATGTATGTATGTATGTATGTATGTATCTATGTATGTATCCAGATATCTAACGTAAGAGATCAACAATAAAAAAAAAGGTCTATCGATATGTTGGTTTAAGAGATATAATTATGGCATTTAAATTTTTTTGTGCCTCAATCCATTTTTTGAACGTGCCCTTTAATTTAAGCACTAGTGCAATTAACCTATTAAATAATGTTGAGTGATGTTCTATTAAAACTAAAGATAAAATTTATTATATATATTTAACTCTTTTAGAAATCATTAATATGTTAAAAATAATTGGTGATTAAAGAAATTGAATTAATAAAGGGAGAGAGTGAAATCAAATGTAAACCATTCTTATAAGTGAAAATCCACGTGCTAACATTTTCTAAAAAGCTCAAAAAGAACTAAAATAAAGAAAAGATCATGGTTATTCTATTGTACTTTTTTCCAATTTTTAAAATTAATTTTCTTTTATTCACACTCCATTTAATCCTACAAATTATACCGGTTTTATTTATCTCCATATATAAGCATTGCCATCAACCTCATGAACCTAGCTTAGTCGTGATAAAAATTGAATAAAAATTATTCATATTTTTTAATCAATTTATCTTATAAATACTTTTCCTTATTTTCCTTATTTCACAGCTTTATCTTATTTTATCAAACTCGCATACTAATTTTGCTATTAAGGATTTTAATTTTAATATTTGAAGTTGATATTAAATTTGTGAGTATAAGAATTGAAAAAGAGATTCAAAACTTGATAATTGCAATGGGTGTTAATATTGTTTGTTATTCTATTTGTCAAAGATCCTTAACTTAAATCAAATTAGAATTAAATCGGAGATTAAATTAGGGTTTAAAAATATTTTATAGAAAAAAAAGAGGTAAGTTTGAATATGGCTTTTTGGTGATTTACTATAAGGATAGATTTGTAATATAAAAAAAATTCAAAACACTGGAATTCCTTTATCTTAGTTGTTGAGTACTATCGGTTCTAGACGTGACATATGCATTGCATATGAGTGACTTGTCATCATGTGATAAAAACATTAAATATGGATATTTTTCTAATCACATTTATTTTACATATATGTTTTGTATTAGGAGAATTTTAATTAAACTAGGATAAGTTTGGATTTGGAATCCTAATTGAACAGGAATAAGTTTGGATATGGAATCCTAGTTTGATATAGTATCCTAATTAGAATAGGAGAATAAGTTTAGATATGGCATCCTAGTTTGATGTGGTATCCTAATTAGAATAGGAGAATATTTATTTGTCCTAATTCCTTTAGGAGTTTAATTATATATCTTCCTATTTTATTTCTCCTAATCTTAATATGATTTTGATTAGAATTTTTACAGGATTTCTAGGAGATTTTGTCCAGGCATACCACTATATATACAAAGTTATTTCTACATAACGGGGTATACTGATTATGTGGTGTGTTGTGTGAGTTGAGATTCAAGACATTCAAGACATTCAACACAAATTGAGAGAGAGCAATCGATAGCAAGTTTGAGTGCGTTTTTTTATTTGTTTCTTATGTCTTGTATAAAGCTTTAGGCTTTGGTTATTTGTTATAGGTCATGTGAGCTTGAGGAAGTTGAATAATCACATGTGTTTATACCAGTTACGGGTCTATAGAAGTTACGGGTGTTATGTTATTCTTAATAGCATGTTGTTAAAAAAATCATGACAGAAAGAGCAACGTTAGAAGAGTGTGTGAATGACTATGGTTGTGATCGGGGTTGATAAAGTTTACATAGATTAGGTTAGTGAGTGAGCGAGTGTCTACCACTGTAAAGAGTCCTAAGTCGAGTGTAAACACATACAACATAGTGAATTGCAACTCTTGTTGCCCATTGATGTAGGTTGGTTATAACCGAACCACGTAAAATTCCTGCTCTGATTTACATTATAGTTTTCTGTTATATTATTCGTAACTTCCATACACTGCAAAACCCAACAATTGGTATCAGAGTAGGTACACTGACATACTAGTGTAGATCAGATTTTTTTTGTAGATATGGAAGGATTTTGGATAGGAGGATCGGTCACTCAACCACCATTACTTGAAGATGCAAACTATGCTTATTGGAAAGTCAAGATGAGAGCTTTCATCAAATCAATTGATGAAAGAGTGCGGACGTGTGTTGTTCATGGCTGGACACCCCCAATAAAAGCCAATGATGCTGGGCAGTAGATTGAGAAACCACAGAATGAGTGGAGTGAAGTTGAATACCGATTAGCCGGATGGAATTCCAAAGATATCAATGCTATTTTTAATTCTATCAGCCTTCAACAATTCGGATTAAATTCACAGTGGACCATTGCAAAAGAAGCTTGGGATATCCTTGAGGTAAAGAATGAAGGTACTCAAAGGGTTAAAGAATCTAAGTTACTTACTTTGACTTCTAAATTTGAAAACTTAGCTATGCATGAAGAAGAAACCGTTAGTGAATTTTATACTAAACTTTGTGAAATTACTAACTCTACTTTTATGCTTGGTGAGGAAAATACTGAGGCTAAAATTGTTGGCAAGATACTTAGATCTTTACCAGAAAAATTTCAACTTAAGGTTACAGCTATCAAAGAAAGTAATAATGTGAAATTGTTGCGAGTTGATGAATTGATTAGGTCTCTTCAAGCATATGAGATGTGTTTAAAGGCAAGAAGGAGGGAAAAGAGTGTTGCTTTTGTTACTTCTTTAGAAAAAGGAGAAAAAGATGACATAAATCTTGTGATTCCAATGATGAACTTGCTCATTTGACAATGAATTTTGTCAAATATATGAAGAAAAATCTCAAGAAGAAAAATTCAGAGATCTTTGATGCTAAAAAGTTTCGTAAAGAGCCTGCAAAGAAAAAACAAGAGAAGCTTGAGAGAAAAGGTATTCAATGTTATAAATGCAAGGGATTTGGACACATTCAAATTGAGTGTCCTAATTATAAGAAGAAAAAAAGTTTGTATGCAACATGGAGTGATAATGAATCAGAAACATATGAAGACAACTCTAACAATTTTTTAGCATTCAATGGGACTATTTCAGATAAACAGCAAACTATTGTGTCTAACGTAACAGAACATAACATATCAGACATTGATAAGTTAGATGCTGAGAAGGATGCTGAATATTATGGAGAACTTCATGAGGCATATAATGTACTTTATGAGATATGAGAGAAGCAGAAAGTATAGATCAAAATTCTTAAGATTGAACAAGAAGTGCTCAAGAGCGAAATAGCATCTACAGATGAAAAAATCATAAAACTGGAAGCTGTTGTGATAGACAAGACAGTATGTATCCATACAATTACTGCAGAATTAGATGAGGCAAACAAGTGCATTAATCAACTCAAGATAGGCTTAGCAAAGCTTGATCAAATTCTGAGTTTAGGATGTGATAACTCCATCAAACATGGGCTGGGGTGTGATGAAAAGAATGGTGCTTCAACATTAAAGATAGTGTTTATTAAAGCTTCAAATTCCGATAACACTTCTAACTCAAACTTTAAAGATATAACTGATTTTGCTTCCCCAATGAGTTCTTTCATTTCAAATCCAATGAGTTCTTTTATTTCAAATCCAGAAAAGGTAAGAAAATTTGTTCCTACTTGCTATTTTTGTGGTGTTAAAGGTCACACTAGACCTAGGTGCTATAAATTGCAAAATTTTTTAAAGAAAAAGGCAAGTCAGTTTAGACAGTTACATAAGACACAACAGATTTGGGTTAAGAAACATGAAACTCATTGCAAAGTCGCTGCACTTCATGTTTCTTCAAATGATGATTGTGCTTATTCTAAACATGTGACAGGAAATGAAAAGTGTTTGAAAATTTTCAATCACAAGTGATGGCAAAATGTGTTGTTTAGAAACTTAGTGAATCAAAGATTATCTGCACTGAGTATGTTTCATCTGAGAATCATCTAGTTGACCTGTTCATATAAAGCACTAAGATGCACTGAGATTTGAAAAACTAAGAAAGAACATTGGCACTTGGCAGTTACTTGAATTATAACAGTATTCAATTATGTTGCTTATATCTGTAGCATCATTAGTCTATTTATAATTAAAGCATGCTTGAGCTGTTTTATTGGTATAATTTTGCTGGTAATTTTATGTCAAATACAGAGAGGGCTACCAGTATATGATGTGTGAAAGCCATCCATTGAGAGTAACTTAAATGTATCTTGGAAATATGTTGAGGTCACCCACTCAAATGGAAAAGGGCTACATTTATACATGTGTGAAAGCTACTGTATTCATTCAGAAAATTCACATTGAGATTAACTTTTGTGTGTATAAGAAGCATGTTCAAGTTGATCACTTAATTGGATTAAGTGATAAAATAATATTTACGTTTGAGGTTTATCCACAGCTCGGATACATGCTTGGCTATAAAAGATTATATGATGTCCAGATATTTCTGTTAAGTAAATTTTGACTATTTTCAGTTATGGTTTTTATAATTTACGTTTAGTGCTATATGTCTGACTCAGTTTGATCCTCTTAAGTGTATTCTGACGTGTCAAAAAGTTCCAGTTCAGCAATATTGATTTGAGGGGGAGTTTGTTCAGATGCAGGAGTATTTGACTTAATTAGTTTCTTGGTTTTTAAAATTTTTTTTCACATTTATGCACAATTTGAAAAAGTGAACATTTAGTAAGGGGGAGTTTTATTTGTCATTTTAATTTTCTTTTATACTTTGGCACCTATTCAGAAAACAAGGAGGAGAAGTATGGATGTTTTTGGTGTTATTTGGTTGTTTCTTTGTTTTTCATAGGTTATCATTATAGTCTTTGTTTAAGTGTTTCATTTTAGTTGCATTACATGTACTCATGCATTTTCTTCAACATTTAGATGTTTTCATCACAAGATGTCAAAGGGGGAGATTATTGGTTCTAGATGTGGCATATGCATTGCATATGAATGATTTATCATCATGTGATAAAAACATTAAATATGGATATTTTCCTAATCACATTTATTTTAAATATATGTTTTGTATTAGGAGAATTTTAATTAAACTATGATAAGTTTGGATTTGGAACCCTAGTTGAATAGGAATAAGTTTGGATATGGTATCCTAGTTTGATATGGTATCCTAATTAGAATAGGAGAATATTTATTTGTCCTAATTCCTTTAGGAGTTTAATTATATATCTTCCTATTTTATTTCTCCTAATCCTAATATGATTTTGATTAGAATTTTTACAGGATTTCTAGAAGATTTCGTCCAGGCATACCACTATATATACAAAGTTATTTCTACATAACAGGGTATGCTGATTATGTGGTGTGTTGTGTGAGTTGAGATTCAAGACATTCAAGGCATTCAACGCAAATTGAGAGAGAGCAATCGATAGCAAGTTTGAGTGTATTTTTTTATTTGCTTCTTATGTCTTGTATAAAGCTTTAGGCTTTGGTTAATTGTTATAGGTCGTGTGAGCTTGAGGGAGTTGAGTAATCACATGTGTCGATACCAGTTACAGGTCTGTAGAAGTTACGGGTGTTATGTTATTCTTAACAGCGTGTTGTTAAAAAAATTGTGACAGAAAGAGCAACGTTAGAAGAGTGTGTGAAGGACTATGGTTGTGATCGGGGTTGATCAAGTTTACATAGATTAGGTTAGTGAGTGAGCGGGTGTCTACTACTGTAAAGAGTCCTAAGTCGAGTGTACACACATACAACATAGTGGATTGCAAATCTTATTGCCTGTGGATGTAGGTTGGTTATAATCGAACCACGTAAAATTCATGTTCTGATTTATATTATAGTTTTCTGTTATATTATTCGTAACTTCCATACGCTGCAAAACCCAACAAATACGAATATGACACTACATCATATATCTATTATTTATCCTATTAATTTTTATATAATTTATTTTTAATTTATGTGCTGTTTAACTTATTTAAATTTGCACTACCTAATAATAAGGCTCATCTATCAACCCCACATTTATTTCTATACCGAGCACCTTGTAAAATGATTATCTATGTCCATGTTACTATTTGGTACGATGTTGCCTGGCCAAAAATAGAAGAGAAATCAGCCTTTTGTGAATTTATGCTTTGCTAAGCACACGTGAACTTGTCTTCCACCACATGTTATTACGTTGCTTTATGATAATAATTTAATTGTAACATCTGGAAGCCTACTCACCTTACGTAATTACTTGGGTCAATTGTTAGACCATAATGTAATCGTCATCGTCTCTTTTATGAAAACAAACATATATGTGAGACATGAGCCACCCTAACATATGATTAATTAAGCAAATAAATCCATTACGAGTCGCAACAAAGCACAATAATAAATTGATATATGAGTCCTTATCTTTATTTGTTGCCATGAATATGACATCATAGACACATTAACAAAGTATTCGATTATAACAACCCATATATTTTATGGCAAAGTCGAATGAACCCACTTAAGATTGGGCAAGCAAAAAATCCAAATATCCCACAAAATTATAATAACATTCCTTGAAATTAAATTTTTGGTAATAACATTTTAATATATTTTTTAACATATGATTTGAATATAAAGGTATAAAAATATTTTAAGAATATTATTGAAACTCAATTAAGTGAATTATGTAGGTTTTTCTCTTTGTTAAAAAATCTAAATAGTAATGAATTTAGCTTAAGTTTGAAGAGTGTGAATATGAATGATACATATATATTTTTCTAATTTCTAATAATAGTTTCTAATTTATTTGTTTTTACGAAGTAAAAATGTCTTAAGGCTATTAAACATATATGTCTTTATTAAGTATTATATGTGCTCTATACTTGCATGTTTCATAAACGTGTGCCCATAAAAATTTAATAAAATTGGAAAAATTATATATGATATATTTATTATTTATAAAATGACGTGAAAGGTTTAAAAAAATCTATGTAAAAGCGAGAACGTAATTTCATATTTCAAATTAATATTAAAACTTATTGTAATAACAAATTAAATGATTAAGAAATAAAAATACCAAATAGTTGCATTATAAAGGCTAGATGAGCGAAGTATGATACACGGTACAAGACCACGCAGTAAAGGAAATGAAAGGGATAATTTAGAGAACAATTGAGAAAAAGTGAAATTTGACTTTAAATTAGAGATAACATCGCCCCTCAAACTCCTGGGGGTGTTGTAGACTGCTGCAAAACCTTAGGGTTCATTTGAACTGTGCAAGGTCTTGGTAATTTGTTAATTAACATACATTTAAAGTGGGGCAACTCTAAGAATTATGTTGTTGTCCTAAAGGTTATGTTATCGTGCTGAATCATAAAACAAACTTAATGAAACTCATAGGAGACTTTTCTTTAGATTCTGGTGATAGTAATTTCTCCCTTTTATTTATATAGGCAGCAACTGTTTTTAACTTAAAAAATAATTATATAAACCAAATTATAGTATATTGTAGTATAAGTTGTGTAAAGTAACTACTTAGAATGAGAAATTTTCTTTAAAATAAAGTTGAATTGAATCATAACTAGTATATTTGGAGATTAATAGCGATTTTTCATTTAACTTATTATTCTTGTCCCACCTCATTTCAAAATGGGGACTTGATAGGGGTGACAATTACTTGACAAGAGCGAGAGGATAGAACTAATTTATGTTATAGAAGTGCTATACTTACAAGTCTTGCATTCTATTCTTGAAGCCAAACATTTTAATAAAGTATTAACAGGAACAAATTATTGAGGAGTCAGAAAACTGTAACTTAAATTTTTTATACTAAATTTTACTGTTTATTCGATGTATTATGATGAAATCGAAGATTTTAAAGAGTTATTTTTAATGTCTAACTTTGAAGTCAATAAATTGATGAAATGATTACAACGTGTTAAATTTAATTTAGAAATTGATGTTACAATAGTTTAATAGTTTAACTGCATTAATGATAATTTAATGGAGTATTATAAAGGTCCAAAAGTTTAATCATTGACATAAACATTCAAAAGAAAATAGAACTATCATTTTTAGTATTACTAATCACATAAAAACCAAAATACCTTGCAAATAAGAAAAAAAAAAAAGGTTTGAAGATAATATAAATTATAGTTTAACTATGAACACATGATATCTTATCTTGAATTTGTCTTTGTCCTACAAAAAATCAGAACAAATAAATTTGGTTCAACAATCCAACCAAGAAATACAATTTATTTAAAAAATCAATTAGATATATAATATTTTTTATATATGCACACAACTTTTGAGGTAGAATTTTTTTTTATAATTTTTGAAGTTCTATAAACATAGGCAAGATCTTCATAACAGAAAAATAAGACAATTTCTTAGAACTTAAATTTTTATTTCTTTTGTTTTAGAAGGTATTTTAGTCTTTATGTAATTATTAATGTTTGGAGATAAAGAGTAGACCTTTGGACCTTGGCATTGTTTCATCAAACCTTTTGGATATTCACGTATTTCGCTCCCAATTTGCTGCTTAAGTAAACTCTTCTCTAAAAGAAACTTTGGCTTTTACTATTCTCTAAAAGTAATCAAGTCAATTTTTTCTTCACTTTTTCAGTCATGTACTTGGTTTGAAAACACACTAACTTGGAAGATGATAGATTTGAAAGCAATCAAGACCGAGTTGAATGGTTCAAAGTGAGAGTTCTTAAAGTATGTAATTATAAGTAATATAACAGTAAAATGTAAAGTAAATCAGCACAGGAGGATTTTTACGTGGTTCGGTTATAAAATCTACATCCATGGACAGCTACAGAGCGCAATTTACTAAGTTCTTGTTTGTAAAATCTTTAGGACATTTTACAGTGTTGACTCACCCTCACACACTGACCTAATCTTTATAAAACAAAATCTTCGCAAAGATCTTAAACTCTAGTGGCACTGCCCACTCTCTGTTGCAGATAACTTAACAACACACTGTTAAGTTATACATAACAAACGATATCTGACGTTGAATTACATGAACACTTAACCCGCAAATTATCCTAAGTGTCTACTAACTCACACAGACCTAATCAACAACTCATGTACGATTACAACCTTTCATACATGAATCAAAGACTCATAAAATCAAATTAAAGAAGTATCCCAATTTGCATTGAAGCTCTTCTATCAATTCATGGAATGCCAAAATCAAGATTCTCTCAAAACACAACCAAATCAGTTAACCCGCCAATCTGTCTAACACGTTATGTAAAAATAACGCTGTATATATATAGTGAGAGGCCTGGACGAAATCTCCTTTAGAATCCTGCAAAAATTCTAGTCAAAATCATATTAGGATAAGGAGAAATATAATAGGAAGTGTTATAATTAAACTCTTAAAGGAATTATGACAAATAAATATTCTCCTATTCTAATTAGTTACAAGATACTATATCCTAATCTAAAGAGATATTTATTATAAATCAAATACTTTCTAAAATAATCATCTAGAAACAATAAATTAGGAATCAAAATTAACATGTGCATGGCACATGCAAGTGTCATACGTTGACACCAACAATCTCCATTTTTTTGGCAACTTGTGATGAAAACACTAGACTATTTCTAATCAAAGAAAATCACACATAATAAGTTAGACATAACCATAAGTTATCATGAAATAGCAAACAGACAAATATCATGTGCAAAAAAATAATCAGTGTGCTATTACCAATCTCATAACAGAACACTATCACGATATATATAACCTGTCAATGCAATCACAAAATGGAAGTTTGACAAACTTGTCAAACACCTTTGTAATCAAAAGCATCACCAGATCAAATAAAAACATACATCAAATGAGATGTGCAGATAATAACACATAACACAGTAAAAACAAAAATCATCAAAAAGTTCGGATGCACATACATAACATAAGAAGTTTAGTTCTTACTCCCCCTCACTTCTTACTTACACCTTTGAGGAATAAGCAACAAAACAAACCAGAGGGAAACACAGTTAAAACAGAGATAACAGAAAGAACAACAAAAAGATCAGCAAAGATCAACAACTCCTTATCTCCCCCTTGATTTCAACACAAGTGGCCAAAACTAACTAAGTCTAGGAGGCTTGCGAATTGGTGGAGCACTGGAACTGCTGGGGCTCTTTCTAGTCCTACGAGCTACTGTTTTAAACCTACACCTAGTAGTGGGGGTAGGTTGTTCAGAGGGTACAGGTGCTGGCTGTGCATCAGTAGTGTCAGAGAAAGTAGCAGTAACTTCAGCGACAAGTCTTCTACTGTCTTTCTCACGGAGTTCTGTACTAGTTTCTGTTGTCTGTAATGTAATAACAGGCTATTGTGAAGGAGGAACCAGTGGATTATCTGTAGTTGGTGATGGTGGATGTGGGGCTAGTGCAGTTGATTCCTTTGTAGGAGATGTGATTGGAACTGCATATGGTGGTGATTGAGTTGGTGGTGGAGAGGTATAATGCTCTGCTTTAGCTGCTTCAGGGAGTGGGCAATCATGATGTTCTTGCTCAGCAAGTAGTGAAGTCAATTTCTTCTCAGATTTTGCTTGTGTTCGTTCATCTGGCGAAGATTCATCTCTCAGTGCTGGAGCTGTGGATTCAATTTTCTATTTCCTTTGGTTAGATGGTTTCTTCACCATTTCAACTTTCTTCTTTCCTTTCCTTCTAGTTCCTTTTGTAGGAGACTTGATTGGCTTTTCCTTCTGTTTTTGTTTTGCTATTATGTTTGTCTCAATAGCAGATTGTGCAGCTTGACCTATTGCAGGCATTTGCTCAACCTCTTCAGGTAGAGGTTCATCAGCCTCAGGAATCTCCTCAGTTGGTTTCTCAGGAACCACAGTTTCAGTCTCCATGGGCTGTGGCTCTGCTATAGTATCAAGGTGTCCTACAAACTTTGCTTCCAAAGCAGATTGCTTGAATTTAATTTCCTTCAAATCCTGCACAATTTCTGTCAAAGCAGAGTTGATCAATACAAGCTGGTCTTCAACATTTTTCATCTGATTTTTCCTGACTCTCTTTGGCTTTGGTTTAGGTATAGGCAAGTCAGACTTATCATGCAATCTATGAAGAAATCCCTTGGTGATTGACTTAGATAGAATTTCTGCATGCAATCTGTGAAGAAATCCCTTGGTGATTGACTTAAATAGAATTTCTGCTTGTTCATTAGAACTTATAGGGATGCTATTCTGTGCAAGAATTCCCTGGATTAAGCATGGATATACAAGCAAGTAATAATCAGAGTGATATGAACCAATCTATACAATTGATCTATAGGCTAGCAAACCAAAGTTAAGTGGTCGATTGGTGCCTAAACAATATAAAAATTTCACTCTGTCTTCTCGAACTTGATTTTGATGGGAAGAAGGAAGCCAATTAAACTGAGCTATTTTATGCATCATTCGATATTTCTTCCTAAGGTATTGCTGGTCTATACCATCTTTCGGTTTTTAAACAATTTATATTCTACCAGTTAATTCCTTTATCACTTCAGCCATGTTAAATTCTTCATCTAATGCATGCAAACTGCCTATGGGAATGTCTAGGAAAGTGTTTATAACATTCGGAAAGAAACTTTTCTCTACAATAAACTTTGTGATAATGAAAGCTTTTAGGATCATCAATGGTAGTAGTGATGTTTGCATAAAATTCCTGAATTAAAGCCTTCACAAGGGGTAGGAAGTTTGTTACCGTACGAGTCCAGTAAATAGACTCAATCATCTCACTCAGGCTATAGGTGTTGAAATATGACAGTTTCACCGGCCTTTCCATTTGCAGTTTCGTCTTTGAAGTGTGTGTTACACTAACTTCTGTTTGATAGCTGCCATAAGGAATTTGTTGTACTTCGGCTTGATTTTGTCCTTTATCTTCTTTACTGGAACAGGCTCATCTTCGCTCATGGCTGGATCAGTTGCGACCTCTGCATGTGCTTGTTGCATCGGAGATGACGAAACACTGTTGCTCCTGTTGTAACTGGAGTCACTGTGAGAAGATGAAGAACTGGCTATCGTTGTCAAGTCAGATGAGGTCGCAGAAAATTTCCAGAACAAGAAGAGAGAAGCAAGATGCAGGATAGGGAAGAAACTGTAGTTGGAGTATGGTATGAACAGGAGAAGCCCAAAAACTATTCGTAATATACTAGGCCAAAATTAAAATAATTTTGTTTTTAACAAAATTTAATGTTAAACCCTTTCCAAAACTGTTCCCTAACTGACATTAATGAAAAATTCCAAATTTGATTCCCATTTGAATAAGGAATTCTAATAGAATTAGCAATCCTGCCACTGAAACTTCTCCCTCTCAATACAATAATGATGACATGGCATTTTTGACACATGGACACACAAGAAAATCAAATTTTTGGATAAGCATAAAGAGCATCGTGTGTTAAGAAAAACGTAACAGAAAACAGTTAACAATAACATAACAACAATATTTGAACATCATATGAATCATTCTAAGAAAGTATACTTCAAAGCTGATTATTTACCTTTATTAATTTTATCACTTAATCCAATTGAGTGATCAACTTGAGCATGCTTCTTACACACACAAAAGTTAGTCTCAATCTGAATTTTATAAATAAATACAGTAGCTTTCACATATGTATAGAGGTAGCCCTTTTCCATTTGAGTGGGTGACCTCACCATTTTTCCTAGATACAATGAAGTTACTCTCAATGGATGGCTTTCACACATCATATACTGGTAGCCTTCTCTATATTTTTCATTTTTAAACTAGTATCTTATCATTCACTCAATTTTTGTATCACAGCTCACACATGCTTAATTAGAATAAAACTTATGATATTACAGTTACAAATAACATAACAACACACAGTGTTTATTCAGATAACTGACAGATGCCTAAGGCTTTTCTTAGATTTTCAAATCTTGTTGTATCCAATGCCTTAGTGAATAAGTCAGCATTGTCTATCAGTGGAGATGTGTTCAATGTGTATCACTTTAGACTTTACTAGTTCCCTTATAAAATGGTATCTTATGCCAATGTGCTTTGTTCTAGAATGCTGAACAGGATTTTTGGAAATATTTATAGTACTAGTATTATCACAAAACATAGTTATAGGCTTTTATTCAATACCATAATCGCTCAACATTTGCTTCATCCACAATAGTTGTGTGCAACAACTCCCTGCTGCTATGTATTCGGCTTCAGCAGTAGATAAAGAAATAGAATTCTGCTTTTTGCTGTGCCAAGAAACCAAGTTAGTACCAAGATAAATACATCCTCCTGAGGTACTTTTTCTGTCATCTACATTTCCAGCCCAGTCAACATCACTAAATCCTGCATGATAATCATTTGTATCTTTAGAAAATCATATTCCATAATCATGTGTTTTATGAACGTACCTGATGATTCTCTTAGCTGCTGCAAGATGTGATTCTTTGGAATTTGCTTGAAATCTTGCACACAATCCTACACTAAAGCACAAAGTCTGGTCTACTTGTTGTGAGGTATAGTAGGCTGCCAATAATACTTCTGTACAAACTTGCATTAACATCTTTGCCTACATTGTCTTTTAAAAGTTTTAGATTAGTACTGATAGGAGTTTTCATTGGTTTTGCATTTTCAAGCCCAAATTTCTTTACAAGATTTTTAGCATATTTTGATTGAGATATGAATATCATATCATTCATTTGCTTAATCTGTAATCCAAGAAAGAAATTTAATTCTCCTACCATGCTCATCTCAAACTCTTCCTGTATCAACTTAACAAACTCATTAGTTTTGCTTTTGTTAGTTGATCTGAAAACAATGTCATTAGCATATATTTGTGCAACAATAAGATAGTTAGATGCATGTTTGATAAACAAAGTCTTATCATTGTTGCCTATTTTATAACTTCTATTGATCAAAAAGTTTGTCAACCTTTCATACCAAGCTTTAGGAGCTTGTTTCAAACCATACAAAGCTTTGTGTAATTTGTACACAAAATCAGCATGTTTAGGATCTTCAAATCCTTTAGGCTGTTCAACAAAGACTTCTTCATTGAGATAGCCATTTAAAAATATTGTTTTAACATCATTTGGTACAACTTAAAATCAAGCAAAAAAGAAATTGCAAGTAGTAATCTGATTGACTCAAGTCTGGTGCAAAGGTTTCATCAAAGTCTATGCCTTCTACTTGTGTGTATCCTTGTGCAACTAGCCTATCCTTATTTCTTACTACTTGTCCACTTTCATCAGTTTTATTTTTGAATATCCATTTAGTTCTAATGACATTTTCATTTTTTGGCATAGGAACTAATTCCCATACTTCATTCCTTTTAAACTGATTAAGTTCATCTTGCATGGCTTGAATCCAAACATCTTCTTTTAAGGCTTCTTTCAAATTTTTTGGTTCAACTAAAGAAACATAACATGCAAACCTTACCTAATTTCTTACCTTGCTCCGAGTCTTCATCATGTCATCTGATGTTCTAATGATAGAGCTTGTTGGATGTGCCTTCTGAATCCATGTGGATGGATCTTTCTTTTCATCTTAATTCCTGATTGAATTCTTGTTCAAATCTAAGTTGTCAGATGTTACTGTTACGTCAGGTGTAACAGCAGTTGTTTCCTCTTTTATAACAGAATCTTCTTTATTATTACTGTCTAAATCTGTCTTCTCTGTATCATCTATGAAGCTGGTTATGCTTTCCTTTTATAAGTACTTTGCATAATCGTCCAGATCATCAAATATTATGTTTGCAGATTCCATTACTACCTCAGTTCTCAGATTGTAAACTCGAAATGCTTTGCTATTTTGAGCATATCCCACGAAGACTCCTTCATCACTTCTCAGGTCTAATTTTCCTAACTGCTCTCTGTCATTTAAGATGTAACACCTGCATCCAAAAATATGAAAATATTTCAAATTCGGTTTTCTGCCTTTCAAAATTTCATAAGGTGTCTGGTTAGTGCCAAGTCTAAGAAAAACTCTATTTGAAATATAACAAGTAGTGCTTATTGCTTCAGCCTATAGCCTTTTGGTCAATTTCTTGCTATTGAGCATCACTCTAGCCTTCTCTTGAAGAGTTTTATTCTTCCTTTCCACTATGCCATTCTGTTCAGGGGTTTCGGCAGCTGAAAATTCATGATCAATTCCATGATATTTGTAAAAGTCAGCATAGCTAACATTTTCAAACTCCTTACCATGATCACTTCTTATTCTCACAATCATGCCAATGTTCTATTTTGCTCATTTTCAAGCTTAACACAAAGATTCCTGAAAGCTTCAAAGGTGTTAAATTTTTCTTTAATGAAATCAACCCAAGTATATCTAGAAAAATTATCCACACAATTATTTTGGATGTGCTAAGATCCATGTGAAGCAAATCAAGTATTTTGGATATGCTAAGATATGGATTTGATTTGTGTGAACTTCTAATTTGTTTTCCCATTTGATATGGTCCACAAATTTCATTAACTTTGTCATCAAGTTTAGGAACTCCTTTTACTGCACCTAACTTAGTTAATTTAACCAAGTCTTTGTAATTTAAGTGTCCTAAATTTTGATGCCACAATTCTAAATTCAAAATCCTAGCTTGAAATGCAATCTTTACCAAATAACAATTATCCAAAGATCTATTACCTTCTAGAATGCATTTACCAAAATGAACTAAGACCATGCATTTGTTTTGTGTGAAATTAACAATATACTTGTCATCACAAATCTGACTAATACTAATAAGATTAGCTTTTAAACCTTCAACCAGCAAGACATTTTGAAAATTGGGTAGGCCTTTGACATTTAAAGTGCCTTTACCAATGATCTTACTCTTTGCTCCATCTCCATAGGTGACATTACCATCCCTACATGCTTTAAAATCTGTTAAAAACTGTTTATTTCCAGTCATGTGCATGGAACAACCACTATCAAAATACCACAAACTGTTAGAAGTATGTTCAAGGGTGATAAGAGCAACATGGCATACTGTCTTGTCTTTCTTAACCCACTGTAGTTGTGATTTTGGTAACAGTTTGAAGTGTTTTGTCCTTTTATGTAAAAGATTCAATAATTTAAAGCATCTAGGTCTAATATGTCCCTTTTTACCGCAAAAATAACAGATTGGAATGAAATTCCTTACCTTTTCAGGACTAGATTTGAAAGAACTCAGAGGAGAGACAAATGTTTCACTGCTCTTGGAATTAGGACTTGACTTAAAGAGTTAAGTTCAGAATTCTTTGTTAGCCTTAAGCCTACATGATAATTTTGATGATAACAATACACATTGATTCATTGAGATTTACTAACATGTTTATTTATGTGCAAGAGTAAGTTCATTGAAATAATTGTAAAATCAAGAAGAGGCTTATTAAAATGAAGTGTTGAAGCTAAGGAGAAGACTACATGTTAAAGGCACCAAAGTTTAAGAACAAGGTTTGATTCAAGGAATGTGACACATGAGCAATGTTCAATCAATTGGTTATATATTTCTCTACAGATGTCCAAATGATGTGATTCTTGAGCCTTTGGAAAGCTTACTCAATTTATAACATTTCATATGTTTTAAAGAAATTTAAATTTCAAGTGTAAGGTTGTCCAAATCATCATGCAAGTTGAAAGACAAATAGAAGCAGCTGACATGAGCACTGAATACTCTTTTGGACATATCTTGAGCTACAAAAATCAAAATGACTTGATTCTTATGGCATTGGAAAGAGAACATAATTAGGCACATTTCATATGTTTCGAAGAAATTCAAATTTCAAATGAAAGGTTGACATAATTGACATGCAATTCGGTGGACTGACACAAGAAAGAAAAATCAACTCACATGAGCACCGAATGGTGTTTTGGCCATATCTTAAGATAGAGATATCCAAATTCTTTGATTATTAATGTTTTGGAAAGCTTATTCAAATATGCAGATCTTTTATGTTTTGAAGAAATTCAAATTTCAAACGGAATGCTGACAGAATTATCATTCAATTCAGTAGACTGACACAAGGAAGAAAAATCAAGTCACATGAGCACCGAATGGTGTTTTGGCCATATCTTGAGCTACAGATATCGAAATGACTTGATTCTTGATGTGTTTGAAAGCTTATTCAAATTTACAGATCTTTTGTGTTTTTCATATTTTCAAATTTCAAACGAAACATTGAAAACAATGGCAGAAAAAATTATGATTTTTATGGTGGGCAGAAAATTTGGAGATGGTGTCTTCACTTGATTAAGTTCATCCCATTTGCCTATAAAAGGAGCCCTTCTCCCATGCATTCAACAAGAAGAAAAGAATAATCTATCAAGCCACAAATAAGAGAAATATCAAGTTTAGAGAGCTTTTATACTCTTTATCTACTCTTTGAAGAGAGTTGTACTTTTGTTGTAAAAATTTTCTTTGTTCATGTATTGTGGTAAGAGTGAGATCTTCTTGTAAAGGATAAAAGTTATCCTTGAGAGAACTCTTTCCTTGGTGAGGTTGTTCATCAAGAAGAACTCTTGGTGTGGTGTTATCAAGGGTTGAAGAAAGTTGCCTTGGTGAGGTTGTTCATCAAGAAGAACTCTTGGTGTGGTGTTATCAAGAGTTGAGGAAAGTTGCCTTGGTGAGGTTGTTCATCAAGAAGAGCTCTTGGTGTGGTGTTATCAAGGGTTGAAGGAAGTTGCCTTGGTGAGGTTGTTCATCAAGAAGAACTCTTGGTGTGGTGTTATCAAGAGTTGGAAGAAAAAGTCTTGGTGAGGTTGTTCATCAAGCAAGTTGTAAAGATTTCTACAACTTAGTGGAAAGCTTAGCTCGTGGAGCTAGGAGCCCGTGGACGTAGGCAAGGTTTGCCGAACCACGTAAATTGAGTTTGCACTCTCTCTATCCCTTTCCTCTTTACATTTACTTGCACTTGTGATTGTTCATCTTTATTATTCTTTTGATTGCATCTTTGATAAATTCTAATTTCATCTTCTTCACCTTTATTCTCAAAGAAAGAGTGAATAATTTTGATCTTTCAAGAAAAGTTTTCTAAATCCGTTTTGATAAATAAAAACCCAATTCACCCCCCCTCTTGGGTTGCCATACCTGGGTCAACAAGTGGTATCAGAGCAAGGTTGCTCATTTTTTAAATCTTAACCGATTTTGAGCTATGGCAACTTTTAATTCAACTTCATATGTTGAGGGACTTTCTATCTCTAGACCTCCATTTTTTAATGGAAGTGATTACTCTTATTGGAAAACTAGAATGAGTATTTTCTTGAAATCTTTTGATTATGATTTGTGGTCTATTGTTTTGGAAGGACCTTTTGTTCCTACCAAAATTGAAAATGGGGAATGCATGCTTAAAGAACCTAAAGAGTTTAGTGAAGATGATAAAAAGAAATTGAGTTTGAATGCTAAAGCTATGAATGTGTTATATTGTGCTCTAGATAGAAATGAGTTTAATAGAATATCTACTTGTTCTACGGCACAAGAAATATGGCACACACTTGAAGTAACTCATGAAGGAACTAGTCAAGTTAAAGAATCCAAAATTAGTATGCTAGTTCATAGTTATGAGCTTTTTAAGATGAAATCGGATGAATCAATTTCTGAAATGTTTACTAGATTTACGGATATTGTTAATAGTTTGAAATCTCTTGGTAAATCTTATTCTAATGTTGAAATGGTGAGAAAGATTCTTAGGTGTCTACCAAAATCTTGGGAGCCAAAGGTGACGGCAATTCAAGAAGCAAAGGACCTCACCAAACTACCATTAGAAGAACTTATGGGTTTTCTCATTACTCATGAAATCATCTTGAAGGAGAATGAAGAAGAAGATTGCGATGTGGCAAACATGTGCTTCATGGCTTTAAGAGAAAATGAGATAAGTATTCTAAACCATGATCCTAAGCTTTCATATGATGAATTACTTGAAGCATTCCAAAATTTACATGTGCAAGTTGATAAACAAAATTCAAAAATCAATGCTTTCAAAAAGAAGTCAAAAATCATGTTATCTCAATTAGAAGAGTTGGTGGAAATAAATGAAGCTTTAGAAAATGAAAATGAAATTTTAAAGCAAAAAGATTTTGAAAGTTTGGAAAGTCAAATACATTTTTTAAAAACTGAAAATGAGATTTTAAAACAAAAGGATTTTGATAAATTAGAGAAAGAAAATGTTATTTTGAAAAAGGAAAATAATGACTTAAGAAATATTGTTGATAGTTTTACAAAAAGCACAAAAAATTTGAATTCTATGTTACAAAACCAAAGGTGTGTTTTTGATAAAAGAGGGTTAGGATATAAAAGTTCATAAAAATCAAAAGTATTTTAAAAACTATTTTGTTCATGCATCTTCTAAGAATAATCCTAATCATTCATGTAATTATTGTGGAAGAAGAAAAGAACACAAAATGCATTCTTGTTACATTAAGAGAAATCCTAATTTGAAACAAATATGGATTCCAAAAAGGACCATAACTAACCCCCAAGGACCCAAGAACTTTTGGGTACCACAAAGTTACTCCTTGAATGTTGATTGTAGAGACAAAAGAGTGGCAAACACAAGTGGTACTTAGATAGTGGATGCTCAAGGCATATGATCGGAGATGCCTTCAAGTTCTCAAGATTAATCATGAAGAAAGGAGGATATGTGACCTTCGGTAATAATGCCAAAGGAAGGGTAATCGGACATGGTGATATTGGTAATCCTTCTTCACATATTATTAAAGATGTTTTGCTTGTTTATGGTTTAAAATATGATTTGATTAGCATTAGTCAATTGTGTGATAAGGGATATTTTGTTGCTTTTGAGCCTAATAGATGTGTGATTAAGGATATTAGTAACAATAAGACATTATTTGTTGGTAATATATGTGGTAATATTTATACAATTGATATTGATGTTAATGATCATGTAGAAATTTTTTTTATTGTTAATCATGATGCTTGGTTATGGCATAGAAGGCTAGGTCATGCTAGCATGGACACAATTTCAAAAATTTCTAAAAATGATTTAGTTGATGGTTTTCCAAAAATAAAATTTGAAAAGGATAAGATTTGTGATGCTTGTCAATTTGGAAAACAAGTGAGAACTTCTTTTAAACATAAGAAATTTATTTCAACAAATAAACCTCTACAATTACTTCATTTGGATTTATTTGGACCATCAAGAACTCCAAGCCTTGGTGGAAAGTATTATGTTTTTGTTATTGTAGATGATTATTCAAGATTCACTTGGGTGTTATTCTTGAAAACTAAAAATGAGGCCACACAAGCTTTTTTAAAATTTACAAAAAGAGTCCAAAATCAAAAAGGTTATTCTATTGTGTCCATTAGGAGTGATTATGGTGGTGAAGTAGACAATGTTGCATTTGAAAATCTTTGTGATGAAAATGATTTTGAAAATAATTTTTCCGCACCTATAACTCCACAACAAAATGGTGTTGTTGAGAGGAAAAATAGGACTATCCAAGAAATGGCTAGGACCATGTTACTTGAAAATAATTTACCAAAATATTTTTGAGCCGAAGCCGTTAATACCGCATGCTTTATAATCACTAGAGTTTATATTAGAGCTTTAATAAAGAAAACTCCTTAAGGAAGAAAACCCAAGATTGGATTTTTTAAAGTTTTTGGATGTAAATATTTTATTTTAAATACCAAGGATAACCTTGAAAATTTTGATAATAAAGCCGATGTTGGAATTTTTGTTGGCTATTCCAACCATAGTAAAGAATATAGAGTTTTTAACAAAAAGACTCTTACTATTGAAGAATCTATGCATGTTGAATTTGATGAAACTAATGTTATTTCTTCAAAGAATTTAGATGATGATATTGTTGAGATAGAAGGGCAAATCAAGGAATCAAGGCTTGATGAAAAGAGCCAAGATGAATTACAATTTCAACAAGAAAAGCTTGAGGAAGTAAATGATTCTTCCCAAGAATTACCAAAGGAATGGAGGTATGCAAAAGCTCACCCTAAAGATCTCATTATTGGTGAACCATCACAAGGTATGAAAACTAGATCTTCTTTTAAGTACTTTTGTAATCATTTTGCATTTGTCTCTCAATTTGAATCAAAATCTTTTAAAGAAGCCAAAAATGAGGAAAGTTGGATTTTGGCTATGCAAGAAGAATTGAACCAATTTGAGAGAAATCAAGTTTGGGAATTAGTCTCTAGACCTAAATATGACTAAACCCCTTAGTCAAGATATATTTTGCATAATAAGAAGAGAAGTAGTTATGTTGGATATGTCTTAATTTTTCTTTTATATGATAATCTTTAAATGGTAGCATATGTTAAGGGGGAGAATATATTTAGGGGGAGTAATTAATTTGACTACATCTTTTTGATGATAACAAAAGGGGGAGAAATGGATGGTTTGGATGGTTTGCTTATATTCATAACAATTGCTTTCTTTTTGCTTATTGTTGATTTTATTTTCATTCTTGATTTTAGATTATATTTTAAAGCAATCAATGGTTTGTCATCATCAAAAAGGGGGAGATTGTTAGCCTTAAGCCTACATGATAATTTTGATGATAACAATACACATTGATTCATTGAGATTTACTAACATGTTTATTTATGTGCAAGAGTAAGATCATTGAAAAAATTGTAAAATCAAGAAGAGGCTTATTAAAATGAAGTGTTGAAGCTAAGGAGAAGACTACATGTTAAAGGCACCAAAGTTTAAGAACAATGTTTGATTCAAGGAATGTGACACATGAGTAATGTTCAATCAATTGGTCATATATTTCTCTTAAGATGTCCAAATGATGTGATTCTTGAGCCTTTGAAAAGCTTACTCAATTTATAACATTTCATATGTTTTAAATAAATTCAAATTTCAAGTGTAAGGTTGTCCAAATCATCATGCAAGTTGAAAGACAAATAGAAGCAGCTGACATGAGCACCGAATACTCTTTTGGATATATCTTGAGCTAGAAAAATCAAAATAACTTGATTATTATGGCATTGGAAAGAGGACTTAATGAAGCACATTTCATATGTTTTGAAGAAATTCAAATTTCAAACGGAAGGCTGACATAATTGACATGCAATTCGGTGGACTGACACAGAGAAGAAACATCAACTCACATGAGCACCAAATGGTGTTTTAGCCATATCTTAAGATAGAGATATCCAAATGCTTTGATTCTTAATGTTTTGGAAAATTTATTCAAATAGTCAGATCTTTTATGTTTTAAATAAATTCAAATTTCAAACGGAATGCTGACAGAATTATCATTCAATTCAGTAGACTGACACAAGGAAGAAAAATCAAGTCACATGAGCACCGAATGGTGTTTTGGCCATATCTTGAGCTACAGATATCCAAATGACTTGATTCTTGATGCGTTGGAAAGCTTATTCAAATTTACAGATCTTTTATGTTTTGCAGATTTGCAAATTTCAAACGAAACATTGACAAAAATGGCAGAAAAGATTATGATTTTTATGGTGGGCAGAAAATTTGGAGATGGTGTCTTCACTTGATTAAGTTCATCCCATTTGCCTATAAAAGGAGCCCTTCTCCCATGCATTCAACAAGAAGAAAAGAATAATCTATCAAGCCACAAATAAGAGAAATATCAAGTTTAGAGAGCTTTTATACTCTTTATCTATTCTTTGAAGAGAGTTGTACTTTTGTTGTAAAAATTTTCTTTGTTCATGTATTGTGGTGAGAGTGAGATCTTCTTGTAAAGGATAAAAGTTATCCTTGAGAGAACTCTTTCCTTGGTGAGGTTGTTCATCAAGAAGAGCTCTTGGTGTGGTGTTATCAAGGGTTGAAGGAAGTTGCCTTGGTGAGGTTGTTCATCAAGAAGAACTCTTGGTGTGGTGTTATCAAGGGTTGAAGGAAGTTGCCTTGGTGAGTTGTTCATCAAGAAGAACTCTTGGTGTGGTGTTATCAAGGGTTGAAGGAAGTTGCCTTGGTGAGGTTGTTCATCAAGAAGAACTCTTGGTGTGGTGTTATCAATAGTTGGAAGAAAAAGTCTTGGTGAGGTTGTTCATCAAGCAAGTTGTAAAGATTTCTACAACTTAGTGGAAGCTTAGCTCGTGGAGCTAGGAGCCCGTGGACGTAGGCAAGGTTTGCCGAACCACGTAAATTGAGTTTGCACTCTCTCTATCCCTATGCTTTTTACATTTACTTGCACTTGTGATTGTTCTTTATTGCTATTCTATTGATTGCATTCTATTTTCATCTTCTTCACCTTTATTCTCAAAGAAAGAGTTAAATAATTTTGATCTTTCAAGAAAAGTTTTCTAATTCCGTATTGATAAATAAAAACCCAATTCACCCCCCCTCTTGGGTTGCCATACCTGGGTCAACATTCTTACCTGATGTTGAAGCTTTAACAAAAACTGTTGTTGATAAAGATGCAACATTACCTTCTGTGTACCCCAATCCATGTTTGTTGGAGTTGTCTCTTCCGAGACTCAAAACCTGATCAAGTTTGGCTGCCATAATTTTGAGTTGATCAACACACTTTTTACTTTCAACCAGTTCTGTTGTAATTTTCTCAATATGTGCTGTTTTGTCTGTCAAAACAGTCTCGAGTTCCGAGATCTGGTTTTTAACATAGGATTTTTCACATTCCAGCACTTCAATCTTCTTCTTCAAGGTTTTCATTTCTTCTTTCTGACTCAGTCATTCACCATAGAGTGCATTGTATGTTTCTTGCAACTCTTCATAGTATTTTGGTCCATCTTCTTTATCAGAATGATCAACACTGGTTCTGTAATTTTTTGTTTTGTCAGACTTGATAACTTTCCCTTTATCAGCTGCAGATGCAGTAAATGCAACAAAACTGCTCATGCAATCTTGATCTTCTGACTCTGATTCTGATTCACCACTCCATGTTGCTGTCAGTCCTTTGTTCTTCTTCTTCAGATTAGCACATTCATATTGAATATGCCCATAACCAGAACATTCATAACACTGAATCTGCCCTTTCTTTTCAGGTTGTTTTGGCTTCTTCTTGTCATTCTCTTTGCTGAACTTCCTGAATTTTTCTTCACTTCAGTTTGATGGCTTTCCTTGATTCTTTTTCTTGAAATATCTTTTCATGAACTTGACATAATTTCTTGTTAGAAAAGTAATCTGTTTAGAATCAGTTTCATCAAGCTCATCACTACTTTCATCATCAGATTTTTTAGTTTTCACATTAAATGCAATGCTTTTTCCTTTTTGCTTCCTAGTACTTTTTCAAAGTTTTGGAGAATGCCAATCAGTTCATCAACCCTCATCTTATCAGTGTTTTTAACTTCCTCAATGGTTGAGATTGTAGGTTGAAATTTATCTGGAACATACCTAATTATCTTGCTAATAATTTCTGCATCAGTGAAAGTTTTGCCAAGCATGTATGCTGAATTTGTAATGTGACATATCTTAGAGTAAAACTCAGAAATTGACTCATCCTCATGTATCATCAGATTTTCAAATTGAGAATTTAATCTCATCAATTTAGATCTTTTAACAGATGTAGTACCTTCATGTTTTACCTCAAGTATATCCCATGCTTCTTTGGCCACTTTGCACCTTGAAATCTGTCCGAAGTTGTTTAAGTCTACTACAGCAAAGATTGCATTAAGAGCTTTTGAATTCTAGCTGGAGCATCGATATTCTTCATCAGTCCATTCATCCTGAGGTTTGGGTTCGGAATCACCAAAAGCATTCAACTTTGTTGGTGGTGTCCATCCTTTAAGTACACTAGTCCATGCCCTATCATCAAGAGATTTGATATACATCATCATTCTTACCTTCCAATATGAATAATTACTGTCATCAAGGATAGGTGGTTGTGTTCCGGATCCTCCATTGCGAATAAACTCCATTTTTCTAGATCAGCCTAATCATTTTCTTCACTTGTCTATCATTGAATCTGCCCTGATACCAATTGAGAGTTTTGGAAGTATGTAGTTATCAGTAATATAACAGTAAACTATAAAGTAAATTGGCACATGAGGATTTTTAAGTGGTTCGATTGTAAAACCTACATTCACGGACAGCTATATAATTGCAATTCACTAAGTTCTTGTTTGTACAATCTTTAGGACTTTTTACAGTGCTGACTCACCCTCACACACTGACCTAATCTTTGTAAAACAAAATCTTTGCAAAGATCTTAAACTCTAGTGACAGTGCCCACTCTCTGTCGTAGATAACTTAACAACACACTGTTAAATTATACATAACAAACAATGTCTGACGTTGAATTACATGAACACTTAACCCGCAAGTTATCCCAAGTGTCTACCAACTCACGCAGACCTAATCAACAACTCATGTACGATTACAACCTTTCATACATGAATCAAAGACTAATAAAATCAAATTAAAGAAACATCCCAATTTGCGTTGAAGCTCTTTTATCAATTCATACGATGCCAAAATCAAGACTCTCTCAAAACACAACCAAATCAGTTAACCCGCCAATCTGTCTAACACGTTATATAGAAATAATGTTGTATATATATAGTGAGGGGCATGTACGAAATCTTCTTTAGAATCCTGTAAAAATTCTAATCAAAATCATATTAGGATAAGGAGAAATATAATAGTAAGTGTTAGAATTAAACTCCTAAAGGAATTAGGACAAATAAATATTCTCCTATTCTAATTAGGATACAAGATACTATATCCTAATCTAAAGAGATATTTATTATAAATCAAATACTTCCTAAAATAATAATCTAGAAACAGTAAAATAGGAATCAAAATACTATTCTAGTTATATCACAAGTTAAACAAAAATTAACATGTGCATGGCACATGCAAGTGCCACACCTTGACACCAACACAAAGTTTACAAAATAGGTTTATTTTAATTAGTTTTATTGAAACAAATATTTTATCTTTTTGATGATTGGCCTCTAATAACAATTGGTTTGGTTTACGTTGCCAATTTGTAATAATGTTTGGTTATAGATAAAATGTTTAATGGATTTATGATAATTTGTTATCCTATTCTTAATTCTGAAATAATTTAATTGATGCGTGCATTTTAAGTTTGATCTTCGTATGATCTTATTTGTGGCACTGAATATGGTGATATAAATGTTTTCTCACTTTTTTTTAATTAATCACTTATATATATATATATATATATTTACTAACTGTCAAAAATATGCCGTTGATAATAGATATGTCTATGGAGAGTCCTTCAAGTTATTCTAAAGCTAATTCAAATTCATAAAGTGTAAGATGATGACAAGTAAATAGAGGTTAAGAGATTACTAAAGAGATGATTGAATATGTTATTAACAAAATTTTTTACTAGACCAAGCAATTCAAAGTAATTAGTATATTTACGTCATCACTTATTAGTTCATTCAACACTCAAGAACTATTGAATGACTCATCTAGTACATGTTACAAATTAATGTGCATAAAAAGATTGGATTTATTTCCTAATGCCAAATGTTTTAAGAAAGGGGATGACTTATTGATTGTAAATATTTGATAGTTGAATAAAAATTAGCAATGTTACAAAATACTTGAAATAGATTTATGAAAAATATATAGATTCCAACACGTAGGTCATACATTGCACAAATGCTTCCACAAGGTTTTAATAGCCATGATGAAATTTTCTAAAGAATTAAATACTCCTCTATCATTGATGATAATTCAGGAGGCATAACAAATCATTCAAAAGGCAAACTTTAAGGTACTATGTCTATGCCAACACTTTCGTGGTTAAGACTTGATGAATATTATTGCAGTATAAAGAACTTTATAGACAATTTGTATCTTAATACTTATAATAAGGCAAAATCAGTGCCTAAACTAAAGAGTAGAGATAGTGAAAGGCGTCCTAAACAATAGGGATAACAGTAAATAAAGTAGGTATCTACAATCAATAAATCACCTGATTCTTTCCTATTATGCCCCCGCAAGATGGTGATTCCATCGGAAACGCTTATCTTGGAATGAAGAAGAAAAATTTTGTCCTTGGTAAGTGGCTTGGTGAGAATTCGGTAAGCTGATTCTGCGTTGAAACATGAGAAACCTAAAGAGAACCTTTAGAGATTTTTTCACGAACAAAGTGATAGTCAAGAGTTATGTGCTTCATGCGAGAGTGGAACATAGGATTAGCACATAGATAAGTAGCACCAATGCTATCGCAAAAAAGACGAGGTGAGTGAGGAAGTGTAACACGAAGCTCAACAAGCAGATTAGTGATCCACGTTAACTAGACTGCAGAAGAAGCAACTGAACGGTACTCAGCTTCAATGGATGAATGAACGATTGTTCGTTGTTTTTTCAAACACCAGGACACGAGATTACCTCTAAGAAAAACAAAGCAGGCAGAAACAGAGGTAAAGTCATCACGATTAGCAGCGCACTAGCATCCAAATAAGCTGCAAGATTGAGAGTGGTAAAGTGACGAAGAGACAAGCCAAAACAAATTTTGTGCTTGAGATAATGTAATAATGGCATGTTTGGCAGCCATCATTGTACTGTATAAAAACTCTACACTGTATTAATTTATACAGTACTTATGTTTGGAACAAACTTTACATCGTGCTAAATAATACACTGCATAATTTAATGTAACATGTATTACATTGTCTAATGCAAAGAAAAACCACCGCATTACTCTGCACTACATTAAATTAATAAATCATTATATATTTCCTCTTTAATTTTAAAATACAACAAAACCCTTATATACAATAATAATTTTGTGTAAAATAAAAAAAATTATATTTTTTATTTTGATCTAATTAGGACAATATGAATTTAATAGAAATGGAACAAGTCTTTTCTTTTCTTTTTTTTTGGTTATAGACTGTACTTTGTGACACAAGAAAACTATTTTTATAATATAATTTTTTTATATTAATTAGGACAATATGAATTTAATTAAATATGAGGAAGATTATATATTTTTATAATTGTAGGTTATAATTATTTTATTTAGTATTTAATTTATTTAATTTGGTATAAAAATAATATTTAATTTATTTAATAATATGTTGTTAATTTTTGAAATCGAAGATAATATAATACAATTTAAAAATACTCCAAACATAAATATAGTATAGTATAGTTTAAAAAATAGTACAGTGTAATGTTTTATCAAACATCCACTATATTATGCATATTATTAATTAATACAATACAATATAATGCAATGCAATTATTAAAAATAATACTATACAATGTTGCATGCCAAACATGACCTAAGTGTTTTGCCACTGTGCAGTGAACTTGGGTTGATGAATTCATGTATTAAGCTAATTTGTTAATAGTATAACAACATCGGGACGAGAAACTGTCAAGTATTGCATGCTACCAATTAAGCTCCTATATTGGAATGCATCGACAAGAGAAAAACCATCTATGAGAGTGAGGGAGTTAAGATTCTCATGGGAGTAACAATTTCTCTAACACCATGCATGTGAAACCGTTCAAGAAGGTCATGAACATACTTGTGTTGAGAAAGGAAGAAACCATAAAGATTTGGAATCACTTCAACACCGAGAAAAAACGGAGATAGCCTAAGTCTTTAATGGAGAATTGTTGAGCCAGAGAGGAAACAACACCACAAATGAAACCAAAAGAGCTCTCTGTGATCAATAAATCATTTACATAAACTCAGAAAAGAAGCCAAGATATCCTTGTCAGCATAAATAAATAGAGAAGAATTTGATTTGGAGAACACAAAGCTAAGTGATACAAGGAAATTTTAAAGTTCAATGAGCCAGGCATATGGCGCTTGCTGGAGGCCGTAAAGAGATTTTCGCAAACGACAGAGATAAATGAGATGAGCTTCATCAATGAAGCCAAGGGGTTGTGATATGTGGACCTCTTCAGTAAGATATGCGTGAATGAACAATTTTTTAACATCAAGCTAGCTCATAACCTAACTGTGAGACAAAGTAATTGAGAGAACAGTGCGAATGGTAATAGGCTTTACCATAAGACTGAAAGTCTCCTGATAATCAATCCTTGGGCATTGATTGAAAAACCAACTTGTATCCCACTATGTTTTGCTAAGATGTGCAAGGAACTAGCTCCCATTAAGATTACCCTTGATCGAAAAACCAATTTGTATCCCACTACATTTTGCTGAGCTGTGCAACGAACTAGCTCCTAAGTACCATTTTTTTTAAGGGGATGAAGCTCGTCATTCATGGCATATCTCTGCTAGTGTTTTAAGCGCTTGAGCCACCGTATGAGGTTCAAGGATAGGAAGAATATGGTGTTTAATGGCAGTAAGGGTGAAGATCTTTTTGGTTAGAAAATCTGGTTTTTGGAGTTTGTTTGCATAGCATGAGGAGGAAGAGGTAAAGGTTCACATGTTTGGGAAGGTTCAGGATGCAAGGAAGAATTTTCTAGAGGGGAAATCGAGCTCAAGGCAGAGGTCAAATAATGCTAATGAAGTGGGTCCAATGAAGAAGTTCCTCTACAGGAGGAACATTAACAAGTGGTGCAGTTTTGTTATCTCCTTCAGAATTAGGCATAGACTCATTAGAAAGAGGTATAGTGGCATTATCTTCAAAGGTGGTTGAGATATTTAGAGAGAAATTAGGCAGAGAGATATTTGGAAGAGAAGAGATAGGTGTAGAGAGAGGAATAATTAAAGTCTAGATATTATAAGAATTGAAGAAAAGTAATTTTGGTGGAAGGTTATCAGAGTTAAGAGTCATTGATGAAGATAGATTGGGCCATTGGGACAAGGTGTAATTATAGATATTATCACGGTCATTAGATGTTGCCTAGGAAGAAAAAACTGACTCGACAAACTTAACATGGTGACAGAAAGTAGTATTTGTGATCTATATGCTCAAAACAAACATACAAATTATGAATTGTAGAATAACTAAGAAAGAGACATGGGTGAGACCATTGCTCTTGCTTATGTGAAGTATAAGGATGAATCCACGAACAATAGAAGCATCCGAATATGTTACACACTCTGACACGAATTTGCAGAATTTTGGTGTCGTATGTTATGAATAACTTAACAGAAGTTTGTTATGACGTATATAACAGAGGTGAATAATTGGATGATTTTATTCAAACTGAAATAGCCGTTATATAAGCGTTGCATCAACTAAATATAACGTGAATCCATGAATATAGGACCACGATCTACCACTAAATCACTACTAACTTGTAGAGAAATAATAGGATAACTAATGCCTACGATTCCTCACATGAAGTGATCAAATCGTGACCAAATCAAAGTCAATAACTTATTCCTAAAGAATAGGACACTGATCTGCACAATATTTGCATAGAACTCTAACATTCCCTCCCTTAAACTGATTATTGGGAAGTGTTCAGTTTAATTTCCATGTAGACGCCTCCTTCAAATTGGATCTTCAATAGTGCAAACTTCAAGCAACTTCCTAAGCTTCACAAAACTTGCCAATTTGAGAGGTTTGGTGAAGATATTAGCCACTTGATCTTCACTTCTGCAGTAAACAAGATCAATGATTCCATCTTTTTGTGAGATCATGCAAGAAATGATATCTCACATCTGTGTGTTTGCACTTTCTATGTAAAACAGAATTCTTTGAAAGCTTAATAGCTGAATTATTGTTACAAAATATTTGAGTAGAACCTAGTTGCTTGAACTGAAGTTCCTCAAGAATCTTCCTCAACCAAAGTGTTTGACATGCATAAGAAGCTACTACAACGAACTTAGCTTCTGGTGTTGACAAAGTGACTATTGGTTGCTTCTTTGATGACCATGAAACTGCTGTAGAACCCATCATAAACACATATCCAGATATGTTTTTTCAATCATCCAAATCTCCTGCATAATCACTGTCTGTGAATCCGAACATAACAGAGTTATGTTTCGTTTTATAAAACAGACCATATTCAGTAGTACCACGCAAGTAACGTAGAATCCTCTTTGTAGCTTGTATATGAACCTCTTTTGGACTCTCCATATATCTGCAAATAAGACTGATTGTATACATTATATCAGGTCGAGTTGCTGTTAAGTATATCAAACTTCTAACAATTTGTTTGTAAAGTGTACTATCAACTCCTTTGCCTATAAGATTATTCACAAGCTTTAATCCCAACTCAACCGGAGTCGAAAACGGGTTGCAATCTTTCATCTGAAACCTTTCTAAGATCTTTTGAACATATTTCTTTTGAGAAATAAATATCCCAGTAGTTGTTTGCACAATTTCTATGCCAATAAAATAGTGCATCATACCAAGATCGGACATATCAAACTCATACATCATAGATTCCTTAAATTTCTCAAACATGACACTATCACTTCTGGTATAAATCAAATCATCTGCATATATACATACCACAAGCATCTTTCCTTTATCTCTAATTTTTATGCAAAAGATATGAGCATATGGACGCTTTTTAAAACCTTCTTTCAAGAAATAAGCATCTATACGACTATACCAAGCTCTAGGTGCTTGGTTTAGTCCATATAAAGCCTCTTTCAATTTATAAACTTTGTGCTCACTACCTTTTATAATATAACCAAGAGGTTGATCAATGAATACCTATTCTTGTAAGTCTCCATGTAGAAAAGATGATTTCACATCAAGTTGGAAAATGGGCCAAGCATTTTGAGCTGCTACTGCAATCAACAATCTGATTGTATCATGCCTCAAGACAGGAGCAAACACCTCCTTATAGTCCACGCCAAACTCTTGTTTGTAGCCTTTAGCCACCAAGGGTGCCTTGTATTTGTTAACTTTACCATTTTTTCTTTTAAACCCACTTCACACCAATTGTTTTATGCCTGTTTGGAAGTTCAGTCAATTCCTACGTATTGTTTCTCTCAATGGCTGCAATCTCCTCATCCATAGCCTTTTGCCATTTTTGCTCTTTGACAGCTACTTCGAACATTGTAGGATCATAATTTGAATATAGGACAAAATGTGTAAGTGGATCCTCATTATCAAATCCTGGTACTTGATAATCTGACATCCATGTTAGCCTTCTTCTAACTCGTTGAGAACAAGAGCCTTCTCGAGTGATAGCTTGTGCAGATGTTTCTGTTACGACTGGTGTAACAGGTTTTGTCGCTTATGACGTAACATAAGGTATTGGAAGTGGTTCTGCTACTGGTAACGTTTCTGTAGTTTGTTGTTGCTCCATTTCTTCATTTTCACCATTAAAATCTGCTAAAATTTTCTGTCCAGATGTATTATTACTCCATAATAAAGTTTTCTCCTCATTGAAAACAACATCACGGATATTGATAATTTTCTTAGTAATAGGATTGTACAATTTATAAGCCTTTGAACAATCACTAACACCAAGAAAAATACATTTTTCGTCTTTGTCATCTAATTTCTTTCTTTTCTCATCTGGAACATGGGCATATGAAATACACCCAAACACCCGAAAATGATCAACAACAGGTTTACGCCAACTCCATGCTTCTTCCAGAGTTATATTTTGAAGAGGTTGTGTAGGACACCTATTCAAAATATGAACACTCCAATTAATTGCTTCAGGCCAAAAGCTCTTAGAAAGATTGCTTCGTTGTAAAAGACTTCGGACTATATTAAGAATCGTGCGATTCTTTCTCTCACAAACTCCATTTTGTTGAGGTGAATAGGCTGCTGTCAACTACCTTCTAATTCCATGCTTGTCACAAAAATCTCCAAATACTTGTGAGTTATACTCTCCACCATGGTCAGTGTACAATACTTTAATTGGACAACCAACTTCCTTCTCAACTAGTGATTTAAACCTTTGAAAAGCTGCTAAGGCTTTTGACTTTTCACACAAAAAATATACCCAGGTTTTTTTGCTAAAATCATCAATGAAGGATATAAAATACCGTTTACTTCCATTGGAAAGTGGTTTTATCAATCCACACAAATCTGAATGCACTAGTTCAAGCACTCTCCTTGCTCTCCAAACCTTCCCTTTTGGAAAAACATCTCTATGTTGTTTGCTAACAACACAATCTTCACAAATTTTTGAAGGAGATTCAAATTTTGGAAATCCTACCACCATATTTTTTTGTTGAAAGTGTTGTAACCCACCAAAATTGAGATGACCATAGCGGTAGTGCCACAACCATGCTGTTTCTTCTAATTTTGTAGCAAGACATGAGTGATTGATGTGATAAAGATATAGTGAAAACATCTGATTTGCTGTCATTTTCACTTGGGCTATCAAACCCATTCTATTATCTTGGACACGACAGACTCCATTCTTGATAGACATCTCATATCCCTTGTCTTGAAGCTGTCTACCACTTAGAAGATTACTTTTTAACTTTGGAATATACAAAACATTAGAGATTGAATGAGAATTTCCCTTGGCTTGGATAGAAATCCTCCATTTTTCCATAAATGAAATTGTTGAGTCATCACCAAACTTAACATAATTTTTGAAGGATTCATCCAAATAACTAAACAGATTTCTGTCACCATACATGTGATTACTGCGACTAGTATCCAAATACCATAAATTTCTTTGAGACTCTTCTTTAGTTTGACATACCATAAGAAGGGAAATTTCATCTTCTTCCTTTTCTGCAAAGTTGGACTTCTCACCACGATTTTTATTCAAATTTGTACGGCACTCAGTACTAATGTGACCATACCTATGACAACGGTAACATTCAACCTTTGACTTTTCTCCAAACCTTGATTTTTGTCTTGATGAATTCTGTCCATCATGGATTCTCCAATCTCCTTAGGAATCAGCGGCTTTCTCCTCGGATTTTTTGCTCTCATTCTTGCCTTTCCAACTCTTCTTGCCACATCCAGCTTCTTTAGAATTTGTGGTTGCTTGCAAGGCTTGTTCCTCCTTGTCTTGTTGAACAATTTTTTGCTCATGTACTAACAATGAGCTCTACAACTCATCTATTGACAACGTGTCAATATCTTTTGATTCTTTAATCACACAAACAACACAATTAAATTTGGATGTGAGAGAAGAAAGAATCTTTTCAACAATAGTAACATCATCAAGCTTTTCTCCATTGATGCGTCGCTTATTTGCGATTGTCATCGTCCTTGAGATGTAATCTGTAATTGATTCATCCGCCTTCATTCATAGAGCTTCAAACTCAGCACGAAGCGCTTGAAGATGTACCCTCTTCGCTCTTACTGTCCCTTGGAACTTCTTCTTCATGGAGTCCCAAATTTGCTTGGAAGTACCTTTGTTAAGGATTGTTTCCAAGATAGAGCGATCAATAACTTGGAACAAATAGTTTTTTGCCTTGAGATCCTTCAACCTCTACCCCTCAAGTTGCTTTTTGCGTATCCATCAGCGTAACTCTAGTTGATGGTTCAACAATTCCAGTAGCAACAACTTGCCAATACTCCTTAGACCTGAAGAAGTTCTCCATCAACATACTCCAATTATCATAATGACCATCAAAGCGAGGAATTGCGGGCTATACATAATTTTCTGAAGCCATGACTACTCTTGCAGTAAAAGTGACTCTAAAGCTCACTTTTTCTCTCTTATGGCTCCCTCACGTGGCTTGTTGGCTAACCGTAGCTCTGATACCACTGTTACACACTCTGACACGAATTTACAAAATTATGATGTCGTATGTTATGAATAACTTAACAGAAGTTTGTTACGATGTACATAACAGAGGTGAATAACTAGATGATTTTATTCAAACTGAAATAGCCATTATATAGGCGTTACATGAATTAAATATAATGTGAATCCATGAGTATAGGACCGCGATCTACCATTAAATCACTTCTAACTTGTTGAGAAATAATAGGATAACTAATGCCTAAGATTACTCATATGAAGTGATAAAATCATGACCAAATCAAAGTCAATAACTTATTCCTAAAGAATACGACACATGATCTGCACAATATTTGCATAGAACTCTAACAGAATATTCATAACTTTGAATAATTTGGTTTAGTGAAAAACAAGCATTCAAACGAAGACTTATTCTGAAGCATAGGTGCAGGAAGCCTATTAATAAGATAAATTGCCATTTTAAAAGTAAATGATCAAAGAGACATCGAAAGAGAGGCATGATGAAGAAGGGTAAGAGAAGTTTCAATAATATGTCTATGACAATGTTCAATAGAGGCTATGTGTTGAGGTGTATAAGGAACGGAAATTAATGTTGAATACCATGATTGTCAAAAAAGGCCTGAAGGCCATGATATTCTTTTCCGCATGCAAAACCAGAGTATCTAAAGATGTTTTGAAAAAATTTTCAACCAGTTATTTGAACTTTTGGAAAATAAGAAAGACTTCATATTTATATCGTAAAAGAAACAACCAAGAATACTTAGTAGAGTGATCAATGAAAACAGCATAATATGAATAACCATCAATTCAATGATCTAGATATGGGCCCCATACATATGTGTAGACAAGTTTTAGAGAACAACGATTCTTTAAACTAGAAATGCCAAAAGGGAGTTTATGGCTTTTATTACACTAATGTGAATGACAAAAAGACTATGAATCACTTCAAGACACAAGTAATTGACAAGAAGAAACAATTAGATTAAGTATCTTGGCGGAAGGATAGCTGAGTCTATCATGCCAGTTATCAAGATAGATTTTGATAGCCATGTAAGCTTGTTTATTCCTAATGTAGCGACTTCTATATTAGACCACTCATAAACATTATTCTTGCTTTGGCTACAAGCGAGAATTGCCCCTATGAGAAGATCCTTTACACAAAAACATGTGGGAAAAAAATTCAATGGATGTATTATTAATATTACAAAATTGTGAAACTAAAATTAATTTTTTTTTCATTGTAGGAACCAAAAAAAATGAAGAGTAAAATTATTGTAGAGAGTAGATTGGCCAATATGGGTGATATGCAAACTTGTGCCTTCGCCAATGACTATGTCATATGGTCCTTTGTATGGCTGATTGAATAAAAGATTACCAAGATCGAAGGTCATGTGATGAGATGCACCATAATCAAGAAGCCAATTAGAGGAGTTGTTATGGTAGTAGATTGGTAAATAGAGAAGGTGAAAAGAAAAACAGCTTCTGGGCAGTATAAAATTGCTTCATAGTATGGCCTCCCTTATCACAAATTGACAAAAAACAACGAAGTTCTTACCAAAATTACTAGACTGGTTGCTTGCAGAAGAACAATTGATGCAATTAGTAGTAGATTGCCATGTTGGTGACCATGACCTTGATTCTAAGAAAAAAAATTTCGGCCATTATTGTGAATAGTTTGATTGCCTGGAAACTTTGCATTGTTGGCTGTAAAAGCAGCAGTGGAGTAGAATTCCTCATGCTTCAGATAGGCCTCATATTCTAGAAGTTTATCTTGCAACTCATCACAACTGATAACTGTGTTGTGTGCACAAACAACTATTGTAATTTCCTTAAACTATGCTTTCAATTCCATTAGATAATTAATTATTCATTCTTTATAGGAGCATTACTGAGAGCTAACTCATCAGCAAAACGGTGAACATTTGCAAGATAATCGATGATAGATTGTGTGCCACCGTATGCAAGTGTGATTTGTTCAGTTAATCCCATGATTTAGGATGAAGAACTATTAGCATAATACTTTATAAGTCTCTTCCAATGTCAACTGAAGTAGCGGTAGAGGAGACAGCATAAGTGGCTCGATCTTAAAAGGAGCCCATAATACCAAGTAACAAAAGTTTATCTTACCTTTTCCAAAGGAAATTTTCTGGATTTGGACCCCTTTTACCATGGACAAGAATGATTTCTGGAGGACATGGCTTTAAGCCATCAATAAAACCAAAAAGATCAAAGCCAAATAACAAAGCATCACGTTGAGCTTTCCATGTAAGTAAATTAGAGGAGATGAGCTTAATTGGGAGTTGAGTTGCAGCATTAACTTGAACAAGGTTATTTTGGAAAACATGATTCTAGATGATTGACAGAAGAAGTAGTTGTGTCCTTTTTTAACCATGATGAAAAAGAAAGAAAAGGATCAGTGAAAACATGCCAAAGCTAAAAAGGCTTTGATACCATAACAACACTTTTGTGCTTAAGACTTGATGAGTATTATTTCAGTAAGAAGAACTTGGTATACAAGTTATATATGAATGTTTATAGTGAAGAAAAATGATGAACACTTAAATATGTATGCTTGATAATAGCTTAATTCATCATATTGCATTAATAGTATCATTAAATTCCTCAACTTAAGCATATTTGTAGTCTTTGTATTTTTTTGAATTAACTTCATCTTAATTTTAATTTTTGTTATAGGTTTGGTAAAATGGGCATAGCTTTCCATTTATAGATCAGAATTGTGCCAATCTTAGTTTGTTAGAAAGCCAATTAAATTATCTAAAAGATTGTATTTCATAAGAATCATGAAATTCGAGCTTTTAGTAGACCAAAAATGGGCTTGAAGTGAACCCATCTACAGTTTTAGCCTAACCTGACCATGCCTCTGTATTTTAAGCATTTCTCTTGATACATGTATCCAAATCATATGAATCAAGATGTTCTAAAAAACTGAGAGAAATATCTACAACTTTCATGAAGACATGTGATCAAAATTCTAAATAATACAATGTATAATTCAATGTATAAATCGATGGTCAAAGTTTATGCACGTGATGATCTAAATTGTCAACAAGATATTTTACAATTGTAAATTTGTAATTTGACAAGTTTTCTCCCTAATGTATCTATAAATGGAGGTGCATTATAACCAATTGAGAGCATCTTAGCTCTAGCTGGGATCTCTTATTATTGTGTTTTTCTCTTATGTTTTTTCTCTTAATGTTATTAATAAATCTTCTTTTTCTTGTAGTTTGTTTTCTTTCTTTCATAATGTCTTGCTAGATTCTCTCTTGCTAAGGTGAAAGGGTGAAACCCTTGATGTGAGAATAATGATTTTCTAACCCTTTGATATTTGCTTAACAATTATAATCTTTTGTTATTTATTTTATATAATTTATTTATTTCTCTAATCAATCTTGACACCACTCGTAAAGTGGAGGTCTTGATCCATTGTAGATAATCCTTGACACATCAAATGCTTAGATCCTTTCTAGATGTCGTATGGTTCTTCCTTACTGACACAAGTCTAATTATAAATCTTGATTTGTTATAGATATATGGTGATTGACACAGTGGATGCTTGAAGCCATTTACAAGAAGTGGTATTAATATTGGTAACAAAACAAATATAATTCTTATAAAAAAAATGGGATTAAATGGCATACCTTCTGATTAGAAACTCTTTGATGTGTGGATTCCGATTAAGTTATAATTGGGTTGTCTATTCTCATTTGATATATCAAGGGCGGATCCTCTAACCTTAGCTTTCATTATTATTGTATCAATTTCTCTTCCTTGTGCATTTTAAGTATTCTTTTTTATTACTTATGAAATTGTTCCTTCATTTGCTATGGTAGGTTTTACCACCTATTTCCATGGATGATTTTACCACCTTTTATTTTCGTTTTACATTTGAATGGTTGATAGTACCGCCTACCATCTTTACTTATCTTTGTTAACATTATCTTGTCCTTTATTTGCATTATTTATATCTTATTCTCTCATTCTATAGTTTGGGCCGCTAAATCCCCTTCCTCGTGGATCGACCTCGGTTTTGTTAGATTTATTACTTCGACACTCCTATACTTGGGATATAATCCTATTTTTGGACGTGTCAAAAAATTAGTGACTAAACTAAAAAGCTGGGACAATAAAAAGCATCCTAAACTATAGGATGTACAAGAGATAAATTAGGAATTTATAATTAATCAATCACTTGATTCTTTCCTATTATTATGAAGAATTAATCACTTGATTTTTTCCTATTAAGTACAATAGTTTTTTAATGTATTTTTAAATTTATAATTTAAATTATCATTTACTTTATACTAACATAAAATTATTTCTATGTAGAATTTATTGACACGATTGGTGGAACTCTTATTCATATTCGTATTCCAATTCACAAAGATGTACTACATAGAGGTCATGAAAGAGGATAATTTTTATAAAATGTGCCTTGACATTTGTGCTTTTGGTATAATTTATGGATTTGTGTTAAAATGAAAATTGTTTGTTTTATCTTCTGGGAATGATTATATTTGCTATTAATTTAATTGACACCTAGGAGAGATATAAGAATTATTTTTCTTTCAATAACATATAAATTATTATTAATAAGTAGAAAGAAAAGAGATAATAGAAAAGTCATAGGAGATACAATAAACAATTATTAAAGATAACTACGATTTCAAGACGATTAATTATCAAGACAACCTAACTCCATATTATCCACTCTCGACCACCCTTCATTATTCTCTAATTTAAATGCTACAAGTTGATGCAACATTTTTTAGTATAAAAAGAGGTAGCTGAAATAAACTAACTAAAATAAGGCATAACAATATTTAAGGATGAAAATGAAATAAAGTAAACTAAGGGGAGCAATGAGATAGACAAAGCATTTAATTGTTTTCTATTCCCTTTCATGTGTATTTACAAGGAGGAGGTGGTGGTATTCATTGGCAAAACTTCAACTAGCCCCTCCAATCATAATTGAACAACAATAAAGCGCAAGTGTCCTAAAAATGAATGTATTAGGTGCCACTAAATGCCACATCTATGCCATCTGTAAAGTAACCCATTTGTGTGGTAATTGACCATACACTTGTACAAATTGATTATATGTGTGTATGCATCTTCTCACAAAATTTGGAAGTGTTAAGAAGCATGTGGTGGCTGTGGGTGAGGCATCTCATAAACAAACTGCGCCATAGAGGCGGGCCCGAGGATTCATGGTTATCGAGTCACCACTTGGGATTAACCACAGGAAATGAGTGACAACAGTTTGATCCTGTGCTTCTGGACCTAAACTACCTTCACCCCTTCAGAGAAGGGCTCGAGAATTTAGGTACATATATTCGATCTACTTGGACAGAATCTGGCCTCTACTACGGTCTACCGAGTCTAAGGTTTCAGATTGTTAACTATTGTTCATCTTGATCTTGCTTCATTTTAAATCCATGCAACCAACTTTATTTTTTTATTACATGTGAGGTGGTATAATTTAAGCAAAAGAAATAAAGAATTAGATACATTTTCAATCAAACATGGGGGATAAGGGATTGAGATTACAACCACTCTCCATATACAATAAAGTAAATATGCGAAAGTAAAGCAGTATAATATAAAAAAACATAATTAAAAGCGATTCCCGACATCACACCTACACCATACAAATGCGCCACAAACTATGATTAAGGGTCTACCATAAAAAATCAGATCCTTCGCCAAAATGCAAATCCACCCAACTTTCAACTACACTTGTGATGGTATTCATGTCTCAATGCTTCAACATGCCATCAAAGCCTTAAATGAGTTCCTCGCCAAACAACACGGGTCTACCCTTATCTGACATCGCCAAACTCATTCCACTTAACCTTCAATCTCCAAAGTAAATCCCTCGCTATCAATACAAATCTATTTACCATTCAACACTTCAAACGTCACCAAAATCAACATAGAGTGACAAAATGAGAAATAAGTGCCTCACCAACAACGCGAGGTTGCTCGCTACTCACTCTCATTTTCCCCAAACCTCCTCAAAACATTATCAACAATGCAATAATAACATTTAGGCATCAATAAAAGCATTTATCATCAAAATAAGCATGAGTCGTAAGAATCATAAGTTAATATGCCCACATCTTCCATCCTCGTCCACTAACATGCATTACAAACTCATTATAAATCATATGAATAACATAAAAATCAAGGCATGGTAATTAATCACATCAAAATAGCCTACTTTTCATGCATATTAATCATACAAATGAAAGGAAAAAACGGTTTTAGACATATAACATGCCTACATCAAGGCATGGTAATTGAACACATCAAAACAGCCTACTTTCATGCACATTAATCATACAAATGAAAGCAAAAATTGGTTTTAAACATATAAACATGCTTACACTAACTATAAGCATCATTTTCATCACATAAACTATATTGAACACACACTAATCAAATAACTTAATATGGACAGCCCACTATTCATATCCTATCATGCATATAAACTTTGTAAAATACGAGAAAACACATGTATATCATCAAGGAATTCAGGTACCCTTAGGCCTAACATGCATTTCTACCTAAAGATCACAAGATACACTAACAACCTACCAAGAAAGAATAATAAATATCAAAATTCGTAACAAATACTAAAATGGCATAAAATGCATTCATAAACTCAATTTTTGGCTCAAAAATGGTAAAACAATGCATATATAGTTATAACCATAAAACCCATATTCAAAACATGCATCAAAACCCACGAAAAATACATATGTCAACCAAAACATATAGAGAAACATAGAACCATAAAGAAAAACAAGCTCACCAAGTCGTCAAAAATAAAATTAAAGTGTACAAACTCAATGATAACGACTCAAAAGCTCACTAGAAAGTGATAAAATGGGTGGGAAATAGTGTTTAGAGCCTATAGAAATCAAAATACAATGATGTTTGAACTCCTAAGTCGGTTGCTAACCTCTTCACCTCAATAAATGGGTTTTTTGGTACACTGTAGGACAACTAATGTGCCCCAGTTTGAACATGGGCATGCTAGCACGAACGAGCACATGCTAGAAACAACTGGTTTACACCAATTCTGGCTAGGACACAACCCTAAGCAAGAAACCTTAGCACCTATCTCTCTTGTTTTCGGTCTCGAGCTTTGGTTTTTGATATTTTTCGCACATTGAACTCCATTTTGACTTGGATCATGGTTATTGTCATCATGGTATAAACCTACTTTGGAAGGGTTTATGGAACACAAACATTGACAAAGTGCAATGTAAAAATACTTACGTGCTAGATGTTTGGACCCTATTATCCGGTCGACTCCTACCACAAGCTGATCGAGGACTTACCAACCATTGCCGACCACTTTCATAATCCGACCAAGCATTTATCGACCGCTACCACAAGTCGACCAAGCATTCATTGACCAATATCGCAAAGCGGTTGAGGAACTCTATCGACCACTGCTATAATTTGACCAAGCATTTATCGATCACTGCTACAAACTAGTTGAGGAACTTTTTTGACCACTATTGTGTGCCAACCAAGCATTTACTAACCACTGCTACAAGCTGGTTTAGAATCTTTGTCATTCACTGTCCAAGTTGACCAAGCATTTATCAACCACTATTGTAAGCCAGTTGAGGAGCTTCCTTGACCGCTACTGCAACCCAACTAATCGACCACTGCCACAAGTTGGTTGAGTTGATGACCATTGTTATTGGTTATTAAAGAATTCTGTAGGACTGATGACCGATATCACTAGTCAGCTTGGGATCTTGCTCGATTGATGACCAATTTCACTATTCGTTAAGAATCAATGTCCATGGTCATTTGCATGTGCATTAGGAGAAAACACAAGATGTTAGCTTCATAAACTCCTTGGGGATGAGATTTTGATCTCCTATTAGAGACTGGATTAGGTTTGGCATCTAGTTATGCTCTACCGGGGACCCATTTTGAGCTCTATTTGTTAATGTAAAGTTCTGCCTCACCTTGCAAAAGATTAGGCTTAGATTTCATATTTTGTTATATGTTTTTAACCTTTCACACTCCACTAGGGATCCACTCTAAGGTCTTGAGTCTCCTAAGCTCTTTTTAAGCCTTAATTCGATATTGACTACAAAGTTACTCCACCGAAGATCTTGGCTTGCCACTTCCACATTTCTAAGATTCGAGTGTTGTGCTTGTTTCATTAAAATTTGATATTATGACCTTCTGATGTCACAAATTGAATCTGGTAATTTTGCTAAGGATCATGTTATGAATTCATGTTAACTTTTTCAAAGGCAACTTGGCATTGGTCATCCCAACATATTGGCTAGTCTTTTTTAACAATTTGAATATCGATGCGTATATCGAAGTTAGCTTGGTAATGAATCTACTTATGCATTGGATCCTGCCAAAGAATCCTTACACTTCTTTTTCTGTCTTGGGAACTGGCATCTTTGTAACTACTTTCACCTTATCAGGATCATATCTATGCCTCTCTCACCTACTGCGAACCCCTAACAACTTTCCCGATGTGACCCAAACACACCTTTCTTTGGTTTCAATCTTAATTTGTATTTCTCCACCCTTTTCAAGAACTTATTGAGTGCTTCAAAGTGCTACTTCCAGGAATCAGATCATCATCACTGATCTATATAAACTTCTATCTCCTTGTGGATCATATCTAAAATAGCGTAGTAGCCATTCCCTAATAAGTGGCACCAGTATTTTTCAACCTGAACGGCATCGCCTTATAAATTAGATACCCCATTCAGTGTGAAAGACATTTTGATCTTGTTAGCTTTTGCCATTAGAATCTAATAGTATCCCAAAAAGCCATCTACAAATGAAAAAATCATGCTCAGAGCGACACTATTAGCCAAAACATTGATGTGAGCCAGACAAAATCTTACTTTAGGGAATCCTTATTGAGATCCCAGTAATCTATACATATTCTAACCCTTCCATCTTTCGTTGGAACTAGTAGGATGTTCGCCAACCATTGAGGATAATCAACAATATCTTAGAACATTGCTTCAATTTGCTTGGTGACCTCCTCTTTAATCTTTTGTGCCCACTTCGACCTCATCCTCCGTAACTTATACTTTGCCAGCCTCAAATATGGATAAGTTGGTATGGTGTGCTCACCAATACTTTTGTTGATTCCTGGCATACATCATATGACCAAGTGAATACTTGTCTGTGCTTCTTTAATATTTTTTCAAATCTCTCTCTTCAAGAGTTGTATTATGTGTAATTTATATGTTCTTAGAATGTTCAAATGTGCCAAGATTAATGTGATGCATTTATATGGAATTAATGTCAAATGTGCTTGTGAAATAAAGATCAGCATGCATCTTACCATCAGGAAAGACATCACACAAATAAGCAAAATCAGACTTCATTGCATCATACTTGAAAATAAAAACATCTTCATCAAACATGTTTGGGAAAAAAAGGTCCTCATAACAAATATTCGAAATATCATTAATAATGAAAGCAACAAACTCATTCATCTCTTCTTCTTTTTCTCTTAGTTTGGTTTATCAACAATTTTTAGCCTTTCGATTTCGTCAACCAAGCACTGCTCTGCTCCTTTATCAGTCATACGGTCTATGAGATCCTTGAATACTTCAAAATACAGCTTCATCACTCCCTTGTACTCTTAAGGCTTAGCTTTACCCTCATAAGCAGGCTTTATAAATCTCTTTACTTTTAAGACCTCTCTCTTATAGACTACATCTGAGGCCCTTATAAACTTAATCACTCACTCCTTTGTTAGCCTTGGTTGCTCATCCTCATCAGAGACATAGCCTATCCTTCTCTTGCTACTATGCCCTTTAAAGTCTAGGAGAGTGGTCACTCATGTATGGCTCTTGCATAAACCAATCCCAGGCTCATAGCTTTGTTTCTTCATAATGTAAGCAACCATCGGGCCAAACTCATCAATCACTAATACTTGCAGACCAACTGGGTATGGAACTTCCCCACTCTTAACACTGAGAGAAGCCATTGGCATCAACAATTTGACTTTAATTGTTACCACTCCTTCTTATGTGGAAACCTAATGGATTGGTGCAAAGTCAAAGGTACTCCTAAGCAATGAAACCATGCTCGACCTAGTAATGTTGTCAATGTGATTGGAATGTCAAGAATGGTGAACGCAGCCACCACTTCAATTAGACTTTTCTTAACAAGTGTATTAAAGACCCTCAGTGTCAACCTTTTAGAGTCACCATAAGCCTTTATCACTAGATGTCATAGCTCCAATTCTTCCTTACTGATCCCAAATTTGTTCAAAAGCTTGAGAGGAACCAATTGATGGTTGACCCATCATCAGCCATCACACAAGATGTCACATAAATCTGCAGCGATGAGTAGTGGCTTCTTATGGTCTCTAGTGGTAGATCAACATCAATGAGGGTAATTGTTTGTTTATCCTCTTTCTTTTCAGCGACCATAGTGGTCACTTCTATTGGTGTTGAAACCACAGAAATCAGGATATCAGTTAAAGATTTAGCCATAGCTTCTTTATGCTCTTTAGATGACATGAGTAGGTCTTTGATGCCAATGTTTTGCTTGAGTTTTCTTCAGCTGTTTGAGAATAGGGCTATATTCCTCTTTCTTTTCATTGGCTTTCTTCTTCTTTCTCGTTTCTTCTCTATCATTTGCTTTACTACCTCCCTCTCCTATCTTCTTGTCAGGATAAAACAATCCACTTCTTGTTAACCCTTGGACTTTGTCTTTCTTCCCATAGCTCCTGACATCTTTCGTTTCTTTATCATTAAAATCGCTCCAAAAATTGTGCAAATGTCTGCATTAGTGACCTTGTCCCATATCCTTATTACTTCTTGACTCTCGTCACTTTCTTCATTACTTTCCTTATCACTTTCCTCATTGCTTTCTCCATCACTAACCCATATTAGCCATGACCATGTTCCTTCCTTCATCCATCTCCCAATTGTTTCTAAAGGTTCTACCTTAACATCAACCTAACCAACATTTCAAGTAAACACCTTAGTTACAAAAGGAGTCACCTCAAGTGGTTATTCATCATTGGTCACCTTTTCCTGGTAAACATCTTAGTTACGAGAGGAGTCACCTCAAGTGGTTCTTCATCATTGGTCACCTTTTCCTCTTTCTTTGCCTATTCTTTGAATTCACTTGGGTCATCTTCACCCATGCCGCTTCTATCTAAACTTAGGTCACAAGTCGAGTCACGTGAGTAGGCCCGTTTATATCTTCTTTTTCCCCTTTTTCAAAAGATCTCCAAACCTTTTCTTTAGTGAGTCCCGAGTCAATCACATAGAATTTCCCTTGGTAGAGGGGCGAGTACTCACTCCCATCTATCTCCATACTAAGTGGCATGTACTTACTTGGATCTTTTTCTCTGTTGAGGGACATGTACTCACTCCCATCCATGTCTATACTGAAAGGTGTGTACTTGCTCTCTTCCTTCCCCTCGCTAAGTGGCATGTACTTGCTCTCAACCATCTCCTTCTCATCAAATGGTGAATGTTCGTTTGAATCCTTTCTCCCTTAGGTGGCCTATATTGGCTTTGTACCTCTTCCTCACTGCTACAACTATTGCCATCACTTAAACATCCATAAATGGGTTCTAGGCATCGTCTAGTCTCATCCTCAGCTCTCTATTTTCTAGCAATAGCCTTCACTTCCTTCTTTCTTCTTTCTGCCTTTGATTCTCTTCCAACTCCTTACTTCCCTCCACCAAGCTTACTGGTGTTTCTCCCTCACTCTTATATATTTCTCCCCTCTTAGCTAACTCATTCCTTCCTTGAAATCTCATCGACCTCTCTCATTATGGCCTTCGGCTTGGGCCCCCCTTCTATCTTCGTTCTCCTACCCCATCACTCTCCACTTTCTCAAAAGATTTGAGCACTTGCTACTTAGATAACCCATAATTAACCATATAAGAATTAGGCACATTATTTTAATTAAGGAATGGATTGCACCTCGTGTCTAGCTCCTTCTCTCAGTTAGGGATCCTACCACTATTAATTAAATCATGTATCTCATACTTTAATCTAACACCCCCATCGGTATGATGCCCATATACTTGATGAAAATCATAGTACGCTATACTTTTTACGACTTGTGGCACTGGGCATGATCTTTCCTTCATGGGAGACAACATCAACTCTCTTTGTGCCTTCAATCTAGTGAACACTTAGGACATGGGCCTGCCTAAGTTTTTGAACTTCCTAAGTTGCTTATCTACCAAACTCACATTGATATTTTTGGCACTTGAACAGCCAGCTTGGTTGAAACTTCTCGTATTCTTCTTCGTGAAGACCTTTTTTTGCTTTATTTTTGCACTCTCAATTTGAACCCCACCGTCATAGAGTTCCCCAAAATTCCTAGTTGTAATCCCAAACAACCTTTCTCTAATGGCGACATCCACGCCACTAATCGATATCTAGATCTGATCTTTCTTAGTAGGCCAATTCATCATGGTTGCTGCTTTAGCCTTCCACCTAGCTAAATATTCAGAGAACAACTCATAGGATGTATATTAAGTGTTCTCCAAATCTTTCAAGGTTGTCTTGCATTGGATATTATGCTTGTATTGATCGACAAACTACTATACCAATTCATTCTAGTCTTCTTTTACAGCGTTCTCCAATCAAATATTCCATTCCATGGCATCCCTGTCAACGTAGTAAACAAACATTTTCAAAATGAGCTCCTTAGAAAGCCTTATGGTTCCCATCGCCATTACATACCTCCCCAATAAGGACTTTGGATCCCCTTGCCATTGAACTTAACAAATTCTGGCATCTTGGACTTTGCAGGGAGATAACACTCTCATATCAATTGCATATCCTCTAGATCTTCGAGTCCCTCAACTCTTTTCTTCTCGAGTTTAGCTTATAGCCTCTCCATCTCCTTGGTTAACCTCTTTATAGCCAATTTCTCTTATTTAGCCCTTTCATATTCCTCCTTATCAAAGAATCCATCATCATGATTATCATCATAACTGCCACCGTTATTTCCTCTAGTGTTCTCTCCATTTCCTCCCCCTCCATTGGTATTGTTGTTATGTTGAGATCCCGAGCCAGAAGGATTCTCATTATTAGCATGTAGGTTTGCTGATGTATTCCCATTAACATTGGTGGTAAGTTGAGCTTTCATGACAATGTTCAGAGTTTTGTTCATAATGGTGACCATCTCTATCAAACTATTCACCCTCTGTCGCATGCTCTATATATCCTTATCCACCTTTCGAAGCTTATCCCCTTGGTATGTAATTTCTTTGATCCTCTGTAATCTACCTTCTCTCTTTACCCAAGCTATGATGGTGGCAAAACAAATTTGTTAGCATGATGAACGTATGCATGTATGTATGAATGCAAGGCATGCTCACAAATCAGAACAGCATAGGGATAATTATATCAATATAGCCTTCTAACCTTATTATGCCCACACGTGGTAAGTCTCCTACTTTGCTAAGATTTTTGGTCTTGATCGCACAATGCTAGTCGGGATGTTGGATTAGATTCAAAACTCTCTAATCTTGAATAAAATTGATACAAGCACCTTCATCACTACACAGTCTCAAAGATAGAGTTTACAACAATTTGTTATGAAATGGCCACGGACAATTGCTTGATCACACACTCCTTTCAATCGAGATCCCATGACATTTGCGCACCATTTTAGATACACATATATCACACGATCTAAATTGAACCTCGTTCGGTAATCAAGACAAATGTCAATGGAAGTTCAATACTATGCACATTCCACACGCAAAATCATGCAAACAAAAGACAACCATATCAATAATTTGATCAATCATGACAATGACCCAATAAAAACTACTTCCAAATTGTCATCGAATCATAGTTAGTTAATTGTGATGTTGAACAATGGCCATCTGATGTTTACACGTAGTGTGTGTAACTTGCAAATGACACGTTGTTGTCACTATGTTTGTCTATTTTTTTAAGGCTGTATCCATTTTAAAATCGAAGATTTTGGTGATCATAAAGGATAATCGCTAGGCTAACTATATGGGCTTCTACCAATCGGATTTCTTGGTCTGGACTCCCCTAAGCAAGAGAAGCGCCCTTGGGCCGGTCTCTTTTGATGCTGCCTAAGCATTACATGCTCACAGGTGGTAAGACCAATGTGAGTCATCCAAAGCTTGAGTGGAGCATAAGGACTTCCAGGCTTATGCCACACGGCTAGAGAAGGGCAGTCCATGATTTGTGTGTAAAAGTCTGGTGATGCAAGAGCAATAATCAACAAAAGAAAACCAAAAGTCTCAATATTCCTAATTGGAATCAACTTCTCTATAGAGTCCCCATTAGAGTCACCATTTTAGGTAGGTCATCTCTCGAATGGGTCGTGCCATAAAAGCAGACCCTAAGATTCATGGTTATGGAGTTACCACCATGGACTAACCACGGGAAATGAGTGACGGCAGTTTGATCCATTACTTCGGACCTAAACTACCTTCACCCCTTTAGAGATGGGCTCGAGAAGTTAGGTATAGAACTTCAATTTGCCCGAGCAAAGTCCGGTCTCTACTTGGGTCTACCGAGTCTAAGGTTTTAGATTGTTAACTATTGTTTGTCTTGATCCTACTTCATTTATAATGCATGCAACCAATTTTATTTTTTATTACATGTGAGGTGATACAGTTATAAGCAAAAGAAATAGACAATTAAATACATTTCCAATCAAACATGGGGAACAGGGGATCGGGATTACAACCATTCTCTATAATATGATAAAGTCAATATGCAAAACTAAAGCAATCTAATATAAAGAAATAGAATTAAAAGTAGTTCCCATATAACTTTGACATCGTACAAATGCGCCACAAACTACGATTAAGTGTCTACCATTGAAAATTGGATCCTTTGCCAATCAATGTGAATCCACTCGACTTTCAACCATCCTTATGACCATTTTCATGTCTCAATGCTTCAACACGCCACCAAAACCTCAAACAGCCTCTTCGCAAAACAACATGGGTCTACGGTCATTCGACATCACCAAACTCATTCTATCGAACCTCTAATCTCCAAAGTAAATCCCTCGCTATCAATACAAGTCTATTTATCGTTCAACACTTCAAACGTCACCAAAATCAACATAGAGTGGCAAAATGAGAAACAAGCGCCTCACAAAAAATGCAAGGCCATTTGCCACTCACTTGCTGTCGTTTTCTCCAAACCTCCTCAAAACATAGTCAACAACACAATAATAACATTTAGGCATGAACATAAGCATTTATCATCAAAATAAGCATGAGTCGTAAGAATCCTAACTAAATATGCCAACATCTTTCATCCTACTCCACTACCTCATTAAAAATCATATGAATAACTTAAAATCAAGGCATGGTAGTTAAGCACATCAAAACAGCCCACTTTTTATAAATATTAATCATACAAACAAAAGCAAAAAATTGTGTTAAACATATAAACATGCTTACACTAACTACAAGCATCATTTTCATCATATAAACTAGATTTAAACTCATCAAATAACTTAGTATGGACAGCCAACTATTCATATCCTATCATGCGTATAAACTTTATAAAATATGAGAAAATAGATATATATCATCAAGGAATTCAACCTTAGGCCTAGCATGCATTTCTAGCTAAAAATCAAAAGATACACTAACAACCTACCAAGAAAACATAATAAATATAAAAATTCGTAACAAATACTAAAATGGCATAAAAAGCATCTATAAACTCATATTTTGGCTAAAAAATGGTAAAACAATGCATATATAGTTATAACCATAAAACCCATATTCAAACTGCATCAAAGCCCACAAAAAACACATATCAACTAAAACATATAGAGAAACATAGAAACATAAAGAAAACAAGCATTTAATCATAAAAGAGTGGTGGCAATGCATTCATTGCCCTCGCGCTCACCAAGTCACCAAAACAAAGTTAGAGTGTACAAAATTCAAAGGAAAGGGCTCAAAAGCTCACTAGAAAGTGATAAAATGGGTGGGAAAAAGTGTTTATAGTCTAGAAATCAAAAGACGATAAGGTTCAAACTCCCAAGTCGGCTGCTAACCCATTCACCTAAAAAAAAAAATAGTTTTTTTATATACTATAGTACAACTGGCATGTGCTTGTTTGGATAGGCGAACGCTAGCACAAACTAGCTCATACTAGAAACAACTAACATAAGCTAGTTCTGGTTAGCACAATAACCTAGGCGAGAAACCCTAGCCCCTATCTCTCTTGTTTTTTGTCTTGAGCTTCAATTTTTGATATTTTTCGCACACCACACTCTGTTTTGACTAGGTTCATGGTTACCGTCATCGGGCTATAAATCGTAAGTGCCTCTTTTGTGCTTCCAATGAAAAATCTTGATATATTGAGATATTTTAGCATAAATTTTGAAACAAAATCTTGGCACAAATTCTCAAACGCTCATATCTGAAATGGGAGTGTTGTGGAAGCATGGGCTTAATGGTAAATTCAAAATGATTGCAAATTGTTACAATTTTCAAGTGTGCATGGGAACCAAAATTAGGGGCTATTTTGGAATAATACTGGTACTAATGTGGAGCAAATTAATTTACAAGAGATATACCATTGGAGAGAAATTAAAGTCAGCTTTCTAATGCATTTAATGGTGTGTCATTTGGCATTTCCTATAGAAAGTTATGACTACTTCTTCACAATTGGTCTAGTTTCAGTGCAATATGAAGCTACTTGGGAATTGGAGTTATTAAGCACAGTTATTAGTATTTTTTACCAACTCTAGAGTTTATTGATGCGTCTTAGTCCACAAGTCATGGTCTAAGAGTTAAATGAGTTGTAATCTTTATTGGAACCAAAGAATGCAATTAATTAGTGTCTTTTATCTATGCTTGGAGGGTTGTTCCAAGGAAGCTATTTAAGTCATATACTCAAAAGTCATTGAAGTATTGTATTTTAATTTTCATAGAATTTCAGTGTTCATATTGATTTATTCTCAACTTTGTATCAGTTAGTTGATTCCAAAATGTTGTGAGTTTATAAGCCTTGTATCCTTTGTGAAACTTCATTGAGTGGTAAATATTTTGTATCCCTTTGTGTGTGTTTGGGTGTTGAGCTTGTTGTCCTTTGGGAAGTATCTGCTATCACTAATTTCCCTTAATCCAACCATTGGTTGTGCTGTTTAACAACTTTGTGACCCTACCTTGTTTGGTGTAATTCAGTAGCCCAACATCAATTTCACCTAATTCAATAGTTAGGATTTAAGATTAAAAAGTCACATTTGATGATGTAGACTTCAATATGGTAGAAATTAATAAAACTCTAATTTTATGATTAAGAAGAAATTTTGGTTCAACAATTTAATGAGTAATATTTTCTGTGTACGAGTAGGAATTATTATAAAATTGACTACAAAAAAAAGAAAAAATTTATTTAGTAAATGATATAAAAGAAGTACGAGATTGCTTTTCCACCTATTATGTCTTTATCATCCATTCTAGTTGATGCGTTCGAAACTAGCAAGTATACTAGTCGCACAAGTAATAAAGTGATGAGTAAGATATCGTTCCCACGAGGATTGATTCTAATTGAATTTGTTATTCGAAAGCAACAATAAACTAAATGAGGGGGGTTTTGTTGATTGATTAACTAGATGAAATATTAATGCAAGTAAAGAATAACAAAACAGAAAGTTAATTTGAGTGAAAACTCAATGAGAGAAACCTGGTTAAGGGATCCTTCTCTACCACAAGATATGGATTTGCTAATTAATCATAGAATTGTCATCCAATTACACCATTGAAATTATCAACCGTAGATAACAACAAGCTCTGTTATCCCAATCTTTCCTTACTTTGTTGTTAAATAAAACAAGCTCTTTATTTAATCTCTATCCATTAAACAACCTAGAACAAGCTCTCTAAATTTAATTCAATGGATGCATTACGATAAGAAAGATAGGTTGATCTAAGCAATAAACACACAAGCTCGGATTATTTAACTTAGGTTGTATTCTCCAATTGTAATCTCTGATCACAATTTTGTTACTAATGATTAGAAATTCAAGACAATTACGGATCAAGATTTCTAGTCTAGCAATAGACAATATCCAGATTATATTCAGTTGGCCACCCAAATACAATCAGCAAGCAATCATAAGCATTAAACATGGGAAAATACAAGCAACTTCAATTAGAGAATTGGATAACAATTCCTTACACAATCAACTTACAAAAACCATATCAGGGGCTTTGAAATCACCCTCAACCAATTCAGATTCAGTTACACATGTTTAAGAACGTGGTAAATACAATACAACATGGAGACATTCCAGAAAATGAAAGGGAAGGGAAAAACTTAGCAAATTTGATGTAATTCTCTTTGGATTGTAGTTCTTCCTCTTTCCAAGCTTCCTTTCTCCTTCAAGAACTCCAAGAGATGAAAGAATTCCAGAGCTTGCAGCCTCCACCACGTTCTCCCCTCTTCAAGTTATGAAAATAAAACCCTAAAATGTGTTTAAATACTCTGCTACAGTGACTTGCTACAGTGCCCCGTATTATACATGCTACAGTGCTTGTGGAATTATATTTCTATACATCTCACACTGTTTTGATTACAACTTTTGGTACACTGAATGGATTTATAAACCGTAAATTTCTCCAGAAAATAGACTTCGAGAGCTTTCCAACGGTATATAACATGTCATCGGGTTCATTGTATATCAATACAATTAAATCCGAGAAGATCACTGACTAGCAGAGGTGAAAATGAAGGGTTTTACTCCATTTTTGTGCAAGTTGCTCCAAAACTCCTACAAACATCAAAACCACACAAAAACATAAAAATACCAAGGAATATAGCAAAGAAACATGGACGAATTGATATAAAAGTAATACATAAATAGACACCTATCAAATTCCCCCACACTTAGACTTTGCTAGTCCTCGAGCAACTAAAATGATACAAATAAAACTAAACCGAAACAGAATCAAAAAAAATTAAAACACACAAATGCTTCATCTTGCAAATAGGCCTCAAAGATTGTACTTAATTATAACCCAAGGAAAACTTCAAAATAATGCACTTGATCAAGAATTTCATCTCAAAGATTAGTTTCGCTTCACTTCAATTCCTCAAGTGTGTGTGTGTAGAGCTATTCTCACCTAATCACTTGTAACCCGGATGAGTTTATGCATAAAAATGAATCATATTTAATATTGAAGATGTGTGTATAAATGAACTCCATAGGCCTGCTTTTCAAGTCACTCTCCACTAATGTAGACATGCACAACACCAAAGGATCAAGTAGGACTTTATTAAGCTTGTAACGTTTGGCTTGGGTGAAGGTATGATAAAGGATAATAATTTGGCTCAAATCACCCGCAAACACATAAATCATTCAAGACTATGTAGAGCTCAACCCTATAACACAATTTCATCTCAATTCACTAGGTTACTCCCCCAAACTTATTTAGAACACTCAATCTTTTTTTTTTTTTACAGAAAACAAAAGAAAACTATACCCTCACACTTTGTTGTTTCATTCTTTTTAAGAACACTTAAGGGCATAGATCTCTTATTCTTTCTTCTTTTTTTCTTTTTTTTCTTTTTTTTTTCTTTTTTTATTTTTTTTATTACATTTCCCCTCCCCCACACTTAAACAACACATTGTCCCCAATGTATAAGTATGTGGACAATAAGTACAGATTGGCTTTTTTCTTTTTTTTTTCTTTTCTTTTTTTCAAACACAATAGAACTCACTTGCATTGCTCATGACACATCCCAACCTCCTCTAACTTCCCAAAACCAGAACATAGCTCAAAATTTAATTGTGAATGATCTACATGCTCATAGGTAAGGGATAAACTGTTTAGAACAAATTCATTTGAGGTTAGGAAATCTTTTAGTGAGTTAACAAAGAAAAAGGCTTACAGAGGCTCAAAGGGGTAACTAGGGATCAATTTCAGTCAAGGTTGGCTATTAAGGCTCAAACGGTCCAAAGATGGCCTAAATCATTTCCCCAATGTTGCACAGTCTAGGATTTCGCCTCGAGTGACCATCAAACAAGTTCTAGAATTCATTAAAATCTGAAGAAACATTTAAATTACATAAACCTTCTCTAAGTAAACAAATAACTCAGTGATAATAGCTCAGTGCTCAATGTTGTACAAGGAATCAAAGACAAAGCGAAAACCAATAAACATTTCAAGCACACAGATCCATGCATCATTTATCATTTTCCAAGAGTTATTCTTAATTCAATCATTATCTTATCATCGACCCACAAAATGCAAGAAAAGAGGTACGTGGCATTGTTACACCTGAGTCAAGATTGTATATTTCAACAATCCTTAGGACCAGTAGCCCGCAGACTTAAGGTTTCCAGCCTATATACCTTTATTATGAAAGAACAAAACAAGAAACAAGACACTTCAAACACATGAAATAAACAAACTACAGACTTATTTAGAGAGAATGCGTTTCAAGGGTTCAAGAAACCCCATATTCTGCCATCCTCAAGTTGTTTTCCACAAATTTCTTTTTGAATAATAAAGACAACACATAACAACTCTAAATTACATAAAACCAAACTTACTAATAAAATAACAAAGTCCAACAAATCAGTAAACACAAACAAGGCAGTTAGAATAGGTCTAAAAAGTTTAGAAGTTAGCCTCCTTATTCAGCCATTATGGATTGAAGAGATCCAGAATGCGTTTCAAGAGGAATTAAACTTTTTAAGCCACCACTCTAAAAGCAAAGATTAGAAAATATTACCTACGGTGAAAGAAACAATCTGAAAAAAAAAACTCAAAAGAAATGACATAAAAAAAAAACTCAAATAAACACAATAAAGAGAAAGCAAACGAAAATGAAGCAAACCAGCAGATAGAGATTACAGATGGAGCGTTAAATCCAGTTTACGCCTCTTATTGCCTTCTCCAAACCAATCTATCCGAGCTATTGTTGGATCAGGCGAATAGACGAATGCTTGTAATTTGTCAATTAACTCCCCTGCAGTTGAAGCTGTAACCAGGATTTGCCTCGCTGACTGTGAGATGAAGTTTTTTTCTACTGCTTGATCAAGAAAAGACAACAAACCATCAAAAAAATTATTGACATTTAACAAACCAATGGGTTTCCGATGGATGTTTAGCTGTGCCCAAGAGGTGATTTGAAATATCTCCTCTAATGTACCATAACCACCCGGCAAAGCTATAAATGCATCGGACTTAACAACCATATGTGCAATACGCTCATGCATACTAGAGACCTGTAACTCTTCCCCGATTGTGTTGCCTACGATATCTCGTACAGCTAATGGTTTAGGGATAATGCCGAGAACTTTGCTCCCTCCTAGGGATGCAGCTGTCGACACACACCCCATTAACCCAAGACTACCCCCTCCATAAATCAAATTAATACCCCTCACAGCCAATGTCCTACCAAGATCAAGAGCTGCTGTGGTAAACTCTCCATCTTTACCAAATTGCGATCCGCAAAATACGCATATATTGCGGAATCGCCGAATTGGTGTTTTCTCCATTTCTACAAGTGCTCTAATCTTGTGTAAGACACGTTAGATATTATGCTTTTCAATTGCAAGACAGGTTATGGAATGACATATGAAAATATGCAGAATGTATATATACACACATAAACTCTCAAATTTTGACACATGGGGACATACTTTCGGTGGGGGTTGCTCGATGCAGATTTATCGCCCCAAGATTTGAAAAAATGAGATATGCTTTCGGCGAGGTTTGACAAAACCTACACACTTGTCTCCCACGTGAAGCATGGAAAATGGAGATACACTTTCGGCGGGGGTTGACAAAACCTCCACACTTGTCTACCATGTGAAGCATGAAAAGTAGAGATATACTTTCGGCGGAGGTTGACAAAACCTCCACACTCGTTTCCACGTGTGCTTATGACATAGGGTAGTCATATGGTTTGTCAAAAAGAAAACTTGAAATTAAAACAAACAAAATCAACAAACAACAACAACACAAAAAACAACATTGATAATCAGATCAAACGAAACAAGAAAGAAATAAAATTCGACAACAACACACACATTCAAATATACAAGTAGTTGTGATTGTGGCTCACATCTTCCTCTGGTTTTACGTCCAGTAACGGCTGAAACGCCTTCTATGAGTCGGGGATTTGCTTCCCATCCAGTTTTCTTATAAACTGGCAAACAGGGTCGTTTTTAGTCAGATTCCCTAGACTATAACACTGCAATTCATCACGAAATTGTGTCCATAGATTAAGCAATTCACGCTGAACAAGTCCACAAGAATGTGACTCGAGAGTTAACAAAACATTATCCAGCGACTCATTACTCAAACCATTCTTAATAAATGAAAGTTTATCTTCTCTATTCCTGGACGCAAAACCTAATGAACGACAAGTCTGGTTACAATTCCATCTAGCACATTTATAACATACTTGTAACCTTTTCGCTCTTCGCCTCTTGGCGTAGTAGCTCTTTCCTAGACCAGGCATGTATTTTGCGAGATTAATGTCCGGCTCACCGGACAATCTCACCTTGGCTTCGATAAGCCATCGGATATCAGCAGGCACATTTAGGAGCATCAATGCCCAAAGTCTAGTCCTCCGTACTTTATAAATTTTAAACACAGCATTTTGAGGAAGTGAAGGGAAATATTTACGAAGGTTCGACAGAAAGATATCGGCATCCATTGAAGAGAAGAAAAGGAGAGATATTACCGATAATGCGATTGAGTCTGTTCTTCTCCAAGATATGCACGTTTCAAACCTTTGGCGAATGACTTCAACTTCTGTTTGGATGTTTCCACAAGCTGCTGCACAAACGAGCTCAAAGCACAGAGTAATCAAATTAAACAAAAGAAAGGAAAAGAAAAGAGCAAAAACGAAACTAAAGACACATAAAAGAGATAACAACACAATAGCAAACAAAAGTCAAAAACAAGTAAAAAATATAAAAACAAATGAGACAGATGGCACAGAGAGATAAAACCTGATCAATTTGATGGCCTATGAAAGGAACCTCCTCGAGACACAAAAATCGATCATTATTACCTCATTTTATTTTTCTTTTCTTCTTTTTTTAATTTTTCAAAAACATTGGTTTGCCTCCCAATAAGCGCTTGGTTTAACGTCCTCAGTCCGACGTTGGTTCCATCATGGGAGGATCCAATTTCTGTTGTGCTTCTCTAATGGGCTTGGATCCCTCTTCTAACAAGAGACGGTCAATGCATATGGATGGGCCTTGGATTTCAACAATTGTCCACTCAATAGCTATTTTGTGATCTGTAAGTATTCGGACGAGTTTATCTTCTTGTATTCGTGCAAGGCCCATTTCCATTGTAACTCGCAAAGTATCATTCTCACCCAAGAATCCATAATTCAAATGATCTGGAAGTGACTTAAGCTCCAAGGTATTGGCTTTCATCACAGAAGGAAGAAGTTTCTCATTAGATAAGGCAATTCAATGTACGAAACATCATACCTATTTGTGGTGATAGCTATAGTCTCATCCAAGCTTGTCACAGCTTCCTCCACTTCTTTAGACCTTGTATCAACTTCCTCGATTCTCTGGAATTTTTTCTGCCCTATGTTGTTCACTAATGCAACGTCCACTCCATTCGTTGCGAGTTAAACTCAAAACATTTTGTGGCAAATATTCATAACGTCAACTGCAAAACAGAATGTACGTCATTAGAGTTCCTCATTTTCCTCAAAAACTATTAAACATATCACTCTTGCCATCAAACTCTATGGTCAAAGTGCCATAATGAACATCAATCCTTGATTCTAGCAGTTTTCCGAGAGGGCTCCCTAAGACTCGGTGTTGGATTAGAGATGTCTCATCCTCTATTTTAAGGACATAGAAGTCTGCTGAAAAACCATTGGTTCACCTGCACAAGCACATCTTCCACAACTCTTTTGGTATATGCATTAAAACAATCAGCAATTTGAATGGTAATACCAATTTCCGTAAAAGGTCCAAGATTAAAGAAGCATAAATAGAATATGGCATGATGTTAATAGATGCTTCTAAATCTAACATAACTCTTTCAAACTTGGTTTTACCAATGGTGCATGGCATGGTGAACGTACCTAGATCTTTGCACTTTGGAGGAATTTTCCTTTGCAATACAGTTAAAACATCTTCCCCCACACTTACTTTCTCATTTCTTTTTAACTTTCTTTTGCTGGTGCATAACTCCTTGAGACATTTTGTATAATGAGGTACTTGCTCGATAGCATCCATAAGTGGTATATTTACCTCGATTTTGTGAGAAGTTTCCAGGATTTCTTGTTCTTGTTCCGCCTTCGATTTTGCAAATCTACTAGGAAAAAGTGGAGGAGAAACATATGAAGGAATGGGAGTTATAGGATTTACCTGAGAAGTCAGTGTTTTGTTCATGTGGAAGTGGTGTCATCTCCTTCATCAGTTTGTGATTTCTTTGTCAGGTTTTGGATACCTGTGCCCCAGTTTTTCATTTTCTCTAGTCGTGCCTTTTGAATTTGCTCTCCACTTTGCAAGTTATCGCACAAGCATTCTCTCTTGGATTGATCACTCGTTTTGAGAAGATAATTTTTACTGAGCATTGGCCCTCGAATTTTGCTCATGCTAGTAGCCGAAAAAACAAAAAAAAATTGTCCCATTTTGATTTACAGATTTGGATACTTGCCCCGTTTCTGCTGGAATTGCATTGTGTTAGTGCAAGTGCATGAACAAATATCCTGGAGTGACATACCTGAGTTTTGCAAAGCTGGTTGCGGTGCTGGATGTGGCATTGGTGGTGGTTGCATTTGAATTGGTTGCTGCACTCTAGGTTGATTGAAACTTTGTGGCCGATTTGGTATCACATTTGGAGTGATTGGTTGATGATTCCAGTAACTTAAATTATGTTGATCTTCCCATCCAGCATTGTAAGTGCTAGAGAAAGGATCATACCATTGCCTCGTTTGTCTTGGAAATCCACCCATGGCATTGGCTTGTTCCATATATTCTTCTTGTAAAGTTGGATATATGTCGATTGGATGCTCCATCGTAGAATATATCCCACATTCATAAGATTTTTGCATATCTCCGACAGCCATGTTTTCCACAAGAGAGGTTAGCTCAGAAAGTTGTTGTTCAATGTTCGGAGTGCTTACCTCATTTACTCTCCATGGTACTTGTGGCTCAAATCCGCTACCGAATTGATAGAAGTTTACTGCCATGTTGTCTAAACACAAACAATCAGAAAAGAAAACAAAGAAAATATGAATCAACAATGAAAACAAAATAACAAATCGATTAGAAAATCAATCCCCGGCAACGGCGCCAAAAACTTGATGCGTTCGAAACCAGCAAGTATACTAGTCGCACAAGTAATAAAGTGCTGAGTAAGATATCGTTCCCACGAGGATTGATTCTAATTGAATTTGTTATTCGAAACCAACAATAAACTAAATGAGGGGGGGTTTTGTTGATTGATTAACTAGATGAAATATTAATGCAAGTAAAGAATAACAAAACAGAAATTTAATTTGAGTGAAAACTCAATGAGAGAAACCTGGTTAAGGGATCCTTCTCTGCCACAAGATATGGATTTGCTAATTAATCATAGAATTGTCATCCAATTACACCATTGAAATTATCAACCGTAGATAACAACAAGCTCTGTTATCCCAACTTTCCTTACTTTGTTGTTAAACAAAACAGGCTCTTTATTTAATCTCTATCCATTAAACAACCTAGAACAAGCTCTCTAAATTTAATTCAATGGATGCATTACGATAAGAAAGATAGGTTGATCTAAGCAATAAACACACAAGCTCGGATTATTTACCTTAGGTTGTATTCTCCAATTGCAATCTCTGATCACAATTTTGCTACTAAGGATTAGAAATTCAAGACAATTACGGATCAAGATTTCTAGTCTAGCAATAAATCACAACCAGATTATATTCAGTTGGCCACTCAAATACAATCAGCAAGCAATCATAAGCATTAAATATGGGAGAATACAAGCAACTTCAATTCGAGAATTGGATAACAATTCCTTACACAATCAACTTACAAAAACCATATCAGGGGCTTTGAAATCACCCTAACCAATTCAGATTCAGTTACACATGTTTAAGAACGTGGTAAATACAATACAACATGGAGACATTCCAGAAAATGAAAGAGAAGGGAAAAACTTAGCAAATTTGATGTAATTCTCTTTGGATTGTAGTTCTTCCTATTTCCAAGCTTCCTTTCTCCTTCAAGAACTCCAAGAGATGAAAGAATTCCAGAGCTGCAGCCTCCACCACGTTCTCCCCTCTTCAAGTTATGAAAATAAAACCCAAAATGTGTTTAAATACTCTGCTACAGTGACTTGCTACAGTGCCCCGTATTATACATGCTACAGTGGCTTGTGGAATTATATTTTCTATACATCTCACACTGTTTTGATTACAACTTTTGGTACACTGAATGGATTTATAAACCGTAAATTTCTCCAGAAAATAGACTTCGAGAGCTTTCCAACGGTATAGAATATGTCATCGGGTTCATTGTATATCAATGCAATTAAATCCGAGAAGATGGTTGACTAGCAGAGGTGAAAATGAAGGGTTTTACTCCATTTTTGTGCAAGTTGCTCCAAAACTCCTACAAACATCAAAACCACACAAAAACATAAAATACCAAGGAATATAGCAAAGAAACATGGACGAATTGATATAAAAGTAATACATAAATAGACACCTATCACTAGTCTTTCTCATACTTTGATAGTTGAAATGAATGTAAGGATTTGCTTGATTGAAGCTTGAATTTTCAAATAAGGACATAAACATGTAAATATGTCTGTCAATTTTCATTTTGACAATATTAACAACTAAGAAACTTTAGATTAGACTATAAATGAATACAAATGCAACTTTAATCAGTATAACATATTAACAAGAAAAATGAGTGTGTTACCTTGCAATAATATTTAGTATAGTCTAATTTTATTGATATCCCTTAAAATTTGAGAAATTTTCTTACCTCTCTTAAGATTATAAAAAAAAAAGGATTAACAGAAGAAGAAAAAGAAGAAGAAGAAGAAGAAACTATACCCCTTTTATATTATAGAAAATACTCAAATTTTTATTTTGAAAATGGTATCTTTCTGAAATCTCATTTCTCAAGGGAAGTAGATGATAATTTCTCAAATTTAAACTCTTAATGAATGATATATACTTAGTGGTTGACCCAGAATTTTACCAAAAGGGGATGCACTTTTAATATTTAAAATTTATGTAATAAATTTCAATTATACAAGAAAATTAAAAAAATACACAAAAAAAGGGACATAGTGAACATTAACCATCAAAATTAATCTAATTCAATAAAGAAAAATACAATATATAAAATGCTAATATTCGATCATTCATTCAATAAATACACTTTTAGAATTGTCCCAATGAATTTTATATTTTAAAAATATTGCACAATTGTTTCATTATCAATGGTATCAAAAATATTTTCTCGGTGTATGCAAGTAAGCTATCATTCACTAAAAATTATAAATAATATATAACTACACTAAAAATCAGAAAATGAGTTAATTATTACCATTCAGTAGGAATTAATTGAATATTTATTCTTTTAGTAATAAATAGATATTGATAATTTACAAATTATAATAAGATGTAAACAAAAAGACATAATTTATACTAAATTAAATAAAAAGGAATTAAAAAATCTAAAATTTGGCTTTAAAATAAAATAATTAAAATAATTAAAATATAATAGAAACTCATATGATTGCAAATTATATTATTTGGACTGAAAAAAAAAGACATATGTAGCAAACCAAAATGTTGTAGGTGAGTTATGATTAGATAAAAAGAGAAAAAAAAATTTAAAATTAAGTTTTAATTTAAAAGAGGGTATAACAATAATCTATTTAAAAGGATATATATATTTGTTTTAGGAGGGGCTTGGCCCCCTAAAGTTTATACCTAGGTCCACCTATGACTGTTGATATATAGATTTTAGGGGCTTGTATCCCCACAAGGTATTGTCCATTTTAGGCTATAGCCTGTGCGATTTTGACCCAAAAAAGGCTCTTGTTGGGAAAGGGGAGTAGTCCCTTTTCTTATAAGTTGCAAGCCAATCCTACACAAGATAAGTAAGATAAAGTCATCACCCTTGATTTGGACCCAGTGTCAATAGGCCCCCTAGTGGGTTGCATTATGACATGCTGGGAAGGGGTGCCAGTATGGACGTTTCCATAAATAACACCAATTATTGATGCATGAATTTTACAAGGCTTACGTCCTCACGAGGTACTGTCTTTTTGAGACTATAGCTTGCATGATTTTGTCCTAAAAAGGGCCCTCGTTGGAAAAGAGGTGTAGCCCCTCCTCTTATCAGCTAAAAGCTAATTCACTATACAAGACAAGAAATGTGGGACCAAGTTGTCACCCTTTTGGACCTAGCGTCAACAAGCCCCCACCCTAGATTGAGTTATGGCACACGGGGATAGGGTGCTGGTTTGACGTTCCCACAAATGGCACCAACTATTGATGCATGGATTTTATAGACTTGCGTCCCTACGAGGTATTGTTCGCTTTGGGTCGG